>CAJDSM010047996.1:60-20346 GCA_903981925.1 Ostrea lurida | reverse complement strand
ATTCAGTCAACCAATCAAATCGCCGCGTTCCTGCTGAAAACTAAATTGAATAATATATATGTTGATTTGTATTGCACCAGCGCGATCTTCAGCCAATGCTTCAGATTTATAAAATATATTCAGTTATTTCTACGGTTTAATTTTTATGCCCCCGAGCCGCGATCTAGTTTTTGTCCTGTTTGTCCTTCTGTCTGAAACTTAACCTTTGGCTATAACTTTGAATGGTAAGTACTAGGGCTTTAATTTCACATGCATGTACCTTTCCATTGGTACCAACAATTTTTAACCCTTGACCTTAAACTTTGATCTACTTTTCAAAAAGTTAACATATTGGCCATAACTTTTGAATGGCAATTGATAGGGTTTTCATATTCACTTATTTATTGCTTATGCCAAGTCCTTCAACTGATGGCAAAATTTATGACCTCCTGGCCTTGGACTTTGACCTACTTTTCAATGATGACAACATTGGCCATAAAGATAGAGTGCCAATCCCTTTCAACAGGTGATAAAAAGTTGACCTCTTACCTTGAATTTTGATCTATACATTGTCCATAGCTATTTTAAAAACGGTAACAGATAGGCTTTCATATTTTATTTATGTATTCCTTGTGATAGCCCTTTCAACTGGCGCCAATTTTTTACCCTCCTGACTTTGACCTATTTTCAAACATTGGCCATAACTTTTGAATTGTAAGTGATAAGACTGTCATATTGCTACTGTATATCCCTTTCAACTGTACCAACATGTTTGACCTCATGCCTTGACTTTGAAATTGACGTATTTTTCAAAAACTTTAACATTGCCATAATAAGATTTTAATGGTAATGTGATATAGACCTTTCATATATCACACGCATAATCCTTATGACAAGCCCCTTCCACTGGCGGTACATCAGACTGTTGTTTTATTTAGAGTATCTCTTCTAAATCATAATCTTGATATGAAATCTGAATAAGTGAGCGATGTCAGGGCATCTCGCAAGCCAAGTGTCCGATTCGCTTATTGTCATCTCCCCCTTGGCAGATTTTAGTCGCGCTGAATTGCCATCTAACGGACAATTGCGAGTTATCGCTCTGACGGAAACATGTATGTTTTTGTTTTTGTTTTTGTTTTTGTTTTTTTTTATTTAGGTGTACATACTTGTGCGAGCTTATATACCTTTATCTTTCAGGCGTAAATCGCGTATTAAAACTTGCCTTTCTGATCTTAACGATTGAAGGACACCAGACTTCACTCAAACCGAATAGTATAATGGTGCAATTTGATTTGGATGCCTTGGGAAGTCAAGCACGGCTTAGAAACTCGACTAAATCTGCCAAGGGGGAGATGACAGTAAGCGAATCGGACACTTGGCTTGCGAAGATGTGTCAGGGGCGGATCCAGGATTTGAAGTTGGAGGGGCGCAACTTTATGAGGCAGGGGCTCTGGGTATTAAGGCAGTACTCAATAATGACCTTGACTTTTGATCCTTGACCTTGAAAACAACATGGTCGTCATACGTAGCAATATATTGAAGTTTAGTATCCTCTGATGAATGTCATTGCTTCTATCTGCTCACAAGATTTTAGCAATGGTCAATAGTGACCTTGACCTTTGCCCCTTGACCTTGAAAATCAAATAAGGTTTATCCCTCTCATGGGCAAATTTTTGGGAAAGGTTTGATTTCTGATGATAGCCTTGCTTCTATCTTGTTCACAGATTGATACACAGACACGCACACATAGGCGGGTATAGAACCCACAACCTCCCTTTTTCGTGACCAAAATTATCATTATGTATATAAATTATAGCTAAATAAACCCCTAAAATAACGTTAAAAGCCTTAAACCCAAGAGCTTCCGCCTCCTGGTCCCCACTTGGGCTTCATCCTAGATCTCAAACCAGTGACGATATAGTAGGACCTCTTTTTTCAAAAAGACCTCCCCCCCCCTTTTTTCGCAAATCCTGGATCCACCACTGACACACGCACGCCTCGCAGCAAGGATGCTATTGTAATGTGTAGCGGTCACCCATCCAGGTGCTGAATGTTTGGTACCTGTTCAGCAACGGCACCCGCCGTCCCGACGACATCCACCGTCGTCCCCAGACAAACCATGTCCGTACCATGGTCCCAGAGCTCCGAAAGATGACCTAACTTGACACGGTCTCCCGCCAAACACCAGGTCATTACGCTGCCACCAATTTGTAACTGGTAGGGTCACCATCAGTGCTGACCACGCTCGCCATGCCTTAACTTGCGTGATCAAGACATGACTTCTACCACATCGCCAGAAAAGGCTCATGAGGAGCAGACAAGTCCTCCTCTCTATACTGTCCGCTACACTATCCATCTAAACATACCACAACCAAGATTTCAAACACTCTCCAAAAACTTTATATAATTTCCAGCAAACATTTTTAGTTCCAATAACTCGAAAAGGAAAATCAGATATGTTCAAAGAAATCGCAAAGGGGCTGATCATCTCAATTAAACAATTTAATTCTCATATTGCATTAAACACTACTAGAGAAGATATAACAATATCATATAAGAAATTTCAAACATTGCATTCAAGAGCGTAATAAGTCTACTTTTTTTATAACCTGGAAGGTGACTCTTGTGATTTGGTTAATTATTCAAAATATGTACTTTTTTTTTTACAATGAAATAAAATCAAAAAATTTATGAAACATTGGTCTTTTGTATATTTAGTAAAGTAAATAACATTTTCTAATATCACTTAATTAAAGCAGCACAACATTATTAATGAATTCAATGGCCTATACCATTTTTAACATAAAGTACAATATTCCTCGTTTCTGGGTACCACCACTCCATCGCCCTGTCTTAATAGGTAATTTGTGATTACGATTCTAAATAATTTTGCTAATGTAAAAAAATATGTATTTGTACAGCTTCTATAGATTTTTAAGACTTAAAAATATTATTTGTGGAAAAATATAAATACACATCCTTTTCCTGAGTTACAAATCAAGATGCCACATGTCTGCGGAATTGTTCCATCAAGTGTCTTAATCACCATTTTTTCATTGCAACATTTTGGGTGAATACGTGTATCCATAGTTCAAAACCACATCTTGTAAAATTGTCTGTACATATTCCCATTTGATCCAATAAAAATTTATCATTGTCTATATCTGACGTATGTAAAAGATTATGCAAAATACTAGACACTTGTGTTTTTACCAATTCAAGCAAAGTTTTACCCAAAATTTAACATTCTTTATCTTGATTTACATGTGTACACGCACATGGATATCTAGCAAGTTCACCGTAGAATCATATAATTTGGAGTGGATGCTTAAGATTCAGAACAAGTTACAATATTTTAAGATGCAATCTAATAAAGCAATATTTAATACTAGAAGCTTTGTGTTTTTACCATTCAAACAGTTTTAACCCAAAATTTTTAACATCCTTAGTCTTTGAATGGTATGCACAATGGTATCAAGCAAGTTCACCGTAGATCATATAATTGGAGTGATCCTTAAAGATTCAAAACAAGTTTACAGTATTAGAAATGCAATCTAATAAAGCAATATTCACTTTAAATCAAGGTTAAATCAAAAACTTTAACAAATACAAATTAATTCATTAAATTGGTTTTAAAAAACTGGTGACATTAAATCGAATTCCTATTCACATCCGTTTGTATCTCGCATTTGTCCAGAGAATTTTAAGTCTTTGCATTCGCTAAACATAAAAAACAGTTTGAGAAAAAGATGTATCAATTACAATATCACCACAAAAAAAAACCGTCGTCAGAAGTTTCGTTTTGTTTCGCTTTTTTCCTGTCTTTTTCGATCATCTCTTCTTTTTGCGATCACGAGAAATGGCGGGCTTGCACGACGTAGCACTCTTTTATATCGTCTTTTTTACCACTCTTCTTTCCCTTTCACGAGAAGGACGTGTCCCCTCGTCTTTTTGGTGAAGGCTGTTGTTTCTCTTGTCCCAGCAATCAACCTCATCTGCGTTCTCTTTCGTTTACGGCTTTTAGCTTTCTCCATCTTTTCCGACCACGCCGAACGACCAATGTCAATTCTTTCTGGTGAAGAAAATTGCTTTCTGGTCAGGGTTATTGTTGGATAGCTATGCTCAAGGCCCTTCCAGCCTTTCTTCTATGCGATGTCCAAATTCCGCCATTTTGGTTTTTCGAGAAGTCGCCCTAAGAGGTTTCTTCTGAGTTGATTGGGTCAAATTTGGAAATTTCCGAGATTAATTTCCCTGCTCGTGGTGACATTGCTGCCCGCTCTTGCCACTGGGAGATGTTCCGCGACCGCCATTAATGGGATAACTCCCGTGATATGATATTCCTCTAATATGCTTCAGCATTCAATTACAACTTGTTACCAGATGGAGAATTTCTGTAACGAGCCGTCCTTGCCAGAGTGTTGTGATCTTCGCCGTAAACGTTTTGATGGCAATAGATACCATTTCTTTTTCGCGTTGTCTGGTTCAACAAACTTCACGCCGTAAAGCTGACTTTGTTGAGCGCGATCCGTATCGTTCTTAACCTTTCTGTGACCCTTTTTTATAGTGTCTGGAATCGTTATCTGAATCCAAATCTCTCCTAAAGCACGTGCCTATCTTTGCTTCTTGGTGAATCAATTTCCTGAAATTCTATGGATAAATTCTTCGTAGGGAAACGGCCGCGTGCTTGTGTGTCAGTGTTTGATGTGGAACATCTGAAGACAGGACTTCCACGGCAGTGGTTGTTCCATGCCCTCGGACCTCCAAAGGTCCCCCACACAACGAAATGGGCATGTAGGCGTCCGCCGTCGACAATTTCCTGGGCCAGCCTCAATTCGGATAGGCCGCATGTTGCGCAATATCGCTCTAAGCGGATATTAGGTTGATATCTGCCATTTTCCCATGAATAATAGACACTCGTTGCTACCGCAAATCTCGGTTTACGGAGATAGCCGAAATCGTCTGGTTGCCAGTGATCCTCAAATATTTTAAAAGCCAGTTTATGTTGTATGATGTACATCAAAATAAGATTTATACGTTGATAATAGCGTTATATACGTATTTATAATTACATTAGAAGACTAAATGGACGATAGCTAATTTTCAGTTCAGGCAAAATCATATTTAACAGTATTCTTTAGTGCAAACAATTCCAAGTTATACATAAATTGATTAAACTTTTTGGAATTCAAGCCAAAATAATGTACTTTTCTGTGCATGATTGTAATATTTGGCATTAATTTTTTTAATTTAAAATTACAAACAATAAATTGTCTAAATATATTTCTACTAAATCACTTGCTCGTTAACATTGCAAATGGCGATAAAATTTTAATGGCTGTATTGCCTCGTCGAAACACACAATGATAAGAATTTAATATTTGTTGATAAAAATGAATATTGTAGCTTCATCCTGATCTATGACGTTTGATGTGACCCATTCACCGAGTGTATGGCAACTCTCCACAAATCAGAAGTAGTTTTCAAATCACGTTACTCTTTGGTTTATGTTTTATGCATTTCCGTTTATTTCATGCACAAGGACAAATTAAGAATTGATGAACTTGGTTTTGATGATCAAAAGCATTTTAAAAGGACTTTCACACATGCATCACTTAATTAATCTCTCTTGTATTAATTTGTCAGCAATCGGAAGTTGGAGTAAAACGTTTTGATAAACTGCAATTGAAACAAAAGGCAGTCATTCGTGAAATATCAAAATTTACATCTTTTTGAAACACCTGTTGAAATAAATGGACATTTTAATCAACGTTTTAAATAAATTGCGATATTTTGTTAGAAGTTTTGTGTTTTATTTGTTGAGAAACACGGAATGAAGGTAAATTTCTGCTTTATCAAATACTAACAGTTTTCTCTCACTAGATCGCAATTCATTCCTTGTTACACTATTTTTAAAATCATTCATGCAAAGTGTTAAAATGTTTCATTTTTCATATAACCTACTCCATCATTTAGATATAAACTTATTATATTTGTAAATGAAATCATGTATGAATAGCAATATATAAGTTTGTAGGTATTTTGGTTGGATTTACTACCGTATGTTAGTTTATTTTATGCGAAAAGCATATTTTTAACTCTATTAGTAAACCACAACAGATCCGAATATCGCCATATCATTAGCATTCGTGTTTACTGATCGACCAATAGAGATCCTTGATCTAGAAAATGAGAACAATTTAGGACTTGACACAGTTCTTTGCCAATAAGCAGGGGCCGATATAACGATGTCATGATTGGTAACTGCACAGTTAACCACAGGCCCTCTTGTAAGGAAATGGCCATAGTCCACACCCCACCAGTCTTATATAAAACTGCGCTTATAAACATCAACATGAAAACACAATCCAGACTTCCAACTCCAAAAAGTGTCCAAGACATAGAGCAATGGCAGCAGTTTGCGGACATTTGTCGTTGATTCTAACATTAGTTTGTTTAGTGAGGACGGCTGAGTCAATTCGACAAACCCGGAGCTGCTACAGCCCTCTCAAAGGGTATATACTTTGTTCGTTTATCATTCAAGACACATGGGACTTCGTGCATTTCCGATCATGGCTAGATTCCTTAAAAATTCCGGTGAAGCATGTTGAACTTTCTCTTCAGTGTTTGAATGGTGGGTCCGTCTTCCTGCCCTGGCCCATGAGAGCCCGTGGTCTTAAAAAGTTCAAGATGAGAAACTGCGCTATTAAAGGTTACTTCTCGGAATATAACCAAGACCCAGCATATCCGGATACCCTTAATGAAATCTCAATGATTGATTGCACCATAGAAACCGACATCAATACAAACATTCAGAGGACGTTGTTTACCCGTGTGTCCAAGTCCTATAGCTGTGGCCAGCAGACGGTTAGGCGTCACGTTATGAGAAATATTTCGTTTTCCTTCCTTCCTACCTCGTCTGCGCCACCCTTGGATGTTCTAAATAGAGTGTTTTCTGCCATGCGTCGACAATCGAAAAATCGCGATTTTACCTGTAACTATGACAACCTCTTCCATTTGGAGGAATCACAGAGTGACAGTATATCATCTATTCACTTCGAAGTGATGACAGACATATCCAAATACCATAATCTGAGGACATTCAATTTTTCATCTAATCTTTTAACCCATTTGCCAAATCATCTTAGACAGTGGCATAAGTATTTTCCAACTTTAGAAGTTCTTGACTTGTCGAATAATCGGTTACGGAAATTCGACTTCGAGAAGCCGAAGACCTTCGGTCGTCGTAAGATCTTATTCGTGAATCTTCAGCACAACAGGATAAGTGATGTACCTGAAAACATTGCCTCTTACATCGACGGACCAGTTCCCGTAATACTCGATTTAAGGAATAACCCCATTAGATGTACGTATAATACGTTTGAACTTGTGAAATACCTTAACAAAATCAAGGACATGTTTCCCGTTCTGAGCTTTATGACGGACATCAGGTGCAGGTTGTCTACACAGGCACTTCAATCCAAACCAGAGCTCGCTAGTAACCCCACCGTGGCCTCCAACGACAGCAGATCCAGAGTCCTTCAACTTCTCGATCTGTTTGCTAAGTGAAAGGACATTTCTCTATGTATGTGGTTTTAATTTATTTCTAATATGTATATGTACAATGCGTTTTATTTTAATTTATTGAATTGTGTTAAAATAATTCATTGGAGGATTACATAGGGTAAACCATTTTTAGTTTGTCCAATATTATCATAGTTATCATTCATATTTTATCGTTTTATTAAACATTCAGTTACACACTTGAGTATTCTTTTTATTTATTTATTGGTTTTCGTTTTTGAAAACCCATGGGTCTGCCTCGTTTTCCCTTTGCATAAGAATTATCTTCATGTTAGAGATGTTGTCTCTAGAAAACATGACGTCATATCCAATTAACTAACTAGAGCCTTTGAAACCGGTTAAGAATTTTTGCGATTGACAATTTTTGATAAAATATGTTATCATATGTACAAAAGAGTTAAAGGCAAGCATGGCCTATTCTAGCGGTATATTTACTAAGAATTAGAACAAACTTTATTTTGATTTAGTTGGTTTTTATTGCTAAACAGGAGAACATCCACTCCATGACAGCGCATGCTCCTGGTGTGGTCCATATGATGTCTTTAACGCGAAAGAACTACATAAAAATGATGCCAAGTTGCAATTTATCAACACTTATGCAACATGTATCTTTTAAACTATATTTCCACGCAAACAACTAGGAACTTTCGAATTCTTTTGCTTTTCCTGTCAAATGTAGTTCTTTTGGTGTGTCTCAGTCTTGCAGGAACCGCATCAAATTCCTGATTTTGAAGAAACCATGAATGCAATATTCTATTCTTATGACTTCATATAATTTGGCTGCAGATCAGCTGATTTGTAACACGAAAACAAAACTAAAGGAGCACGAATCCTTATATGGATATCGAACGCCATACAGCGAGGACTGCAAAGTGCTGGGCGTCCCTTGTAGCCAAGGGAAAATAAATCGCAATGCATTGTGAGAAATGTACCCCATTTAAATATAACTCCCGGATATAACTAGTAGATATCATAGGGAGGAACACTTAAATATAACAGGTAGATATTACAGGAAGGAACAGTTAGATAAAACTAAAACTGTAACAGTAATAAAATAATTTTATTTATATTTTAGTAGACAGTAATTGTAATTGTCCTGAGATTAGCAGAGACATATTGTCTCTGAGATTAGTAATAAGTCGACATATCGATGCATGTTTTAAAACGCGCAATGTGATTGGTCGATAAAAATATCAGCAAATCTATGGTTGGTCAAAAAGGAAACCCCAAATAAAGCAGCCAGTGTGAAATGAGCTAACTCTGAGTGAGGTACATCGAGAAACGATCGTCTTGACCAATCAGAGAGTGTCAAAATTTCCGATCGTTTAATGATGCAGTATGACTTATCGCAGGATATCACACAGAGGAATAAAAAAATCCGTCAGATACATATAGTAGATATTGTTATGTGCAGGTGAAAAATACGGGTTCAAAACCGTGCCTAAATTCAGCTAGGTAACACGGGGCTATGATGGTATTGTCACCGAAAATTGTATTTGTATTCAGATGTGTAAAAGCGGAAATAAATGTTTGCATACTTGTAATCAAAAACATGAATTTCAATAATTTATTACGATTCATACTCATGTCTAAAATTCAAAATTTGCATAACCAAGAAATGGATTCTCATGTTTATAACATTGCTTTGTACGATACATCTTTGAAGTTTTCATCTCATTAACATTTCGTCATAATAAACTGTTATTAGGCTGTCAATTTTAAACTACTTGTTTCAATGTTATTGAAACAGAATAGCTGAAACCATGAAGTGCTGAAAAAGGTGTTTAAATTCTGGGTATCAATTGACCGAATGGAGGAAATACTCACAAGATTCTGAAAGAACATGAGATATCAATCAAAGTATTCAGGCCCCCCTCTCCATTTATTGTCCTTTCTATACACAATTATTCAATCAATGCAATGATCACTAAGGCATATTTAAAAGTAAATCTAATACACATCACAAGACGAATAATCCAGTCATAAAGTGGAATGAGGGGGAAAATTCAACAGAGGGGGGGGGGGGGGTGGGGGGGGTGAGGGCAGGAATTAGTTACCTCAATATAATTATAACAAACTCCCATATATCACATTTATATGTGTCTACATGTATGTCGTAATTAATATTGATGGTTTTTAAATATACCATATGGAGCAATTCACTCCCCATATTGATAATTTTACGAGTGACAGGTGAACTTGAGAGCTGTCAAAATACCGTAAACAAGAAAATGAACATAAACACGACAAGTGTACGTGGGACTAAGTAGAGAGTCCAACATACAGGTAAATAAAAATAACTACTGCAAACTGAAACGAACTAAACAGGCCTACTTTTTTTGAACTCGTAGCGTTGTCTGTTACATATGTCAAAGTAATTAATAAAAAAAAATGTCATTTTACCAAGAAACACAACAACAGTTCCCGTCATACAATGGTTTTCCAAACATTCAAAGGACGTCATTTTCTCATGGCACTATACAAATAAAAACCCCGTGTTTTCATGGGAATTCAGATATGAAAGATTATGTTTCCATGACTATGCAAATATTAAAAGATATCTTGTTTTCATGGCAATTCCACTTTGAACTTCTTTTCTTTGTTCTGAATTTGTAAAGATCAGCTGATGTAAAGTATCCAAAGTGCAAGGTAGCCAGTTTTTAGCTGAGATAGTTCATTTAGGCTAAATTACACAAGTACCCATAAGTGGTCCGCAATACACACTTTCGTCAATGTGGGTAAGAGCAATGTAGACTCTCTTTTATTTATAATTCTGAATACTCTGGTATTTAGTTTTCAGGTTATAAATTACTCTAAATTATACGTTTATTAATAACAAAGAAATTAGATGCGTTTATAACAGTGATTCGGAATGTATGACGAGAATGTTAATGTCAGACATATGCCGCCATACCGTCAGTTAGATGTTGGGTTTCCACGACCAAGGAATGACACTATCATGACAAGTACTGTAAATAGATGTAATATTATACGTCGGGCAGATTTTTTTTTTTTAAATATGACATTGGTTTATTTCATATCGGTGTATAGTGCTTTTCATGAAAAAAAAAAGTTTTTCAATATTTTTTAAATGTTTTGATCTTTATTATTTACGTAAAAACATTTTGTTTAAAAATTAAGTTTATTTTGCGCAAAACTCCGACATTTGCTTGTATTTCTACCTCCACGGTTGCACATTTTTGGCTCCAATTTGTTTTTTGCCCATGCCTATATAATTTGAATAAGTCAGAAGAGTAAAACATACACAGAAAGACAAAATACATTGTATTTTAGACGGAAATAGATTCCATTCTTACATAAAAGATTCCTTGTGTCTCCTTCGAAATAGTTCAGAATGCTTAAATTTTTAGTGGCCGATTTGATGAGTTGTATCAGAATTACTAGTATCTTCGGTTATATCGATATGCACCATTGACGCATGCATGGTTGGTGATTTTCTGTATTCCAATTGGCTAAGATTAGAAGCTTCTGACCAATTGGCATCTTTGTGTCTGGAGCTGAACGTGTTGGTACAAGTTATTCTCAGCAAAACCAACAAATCTTGTTTGTTCTGCATTTAGAATACATGCCACCTGCATGATGAAGACTATGGTGGCATATTCTCCACCACTTGTCAGATAATGATGTCCGACTTTGTCAGATTATTTACTTGTCGTTTGTCATTGTCAGATATTTATGTCGACTTGTAGAATCGTTTTTGTCGACTTGCTCAGATATTCACGTATGTTCAAGAAATCAGATGGGAAAACGTACGGAAACTTTTACGGCACCTCCTTGTTCCTTGTCGATATAAAAGAAGTCCAAGATATGGTCGCCCAATTTTGAACCAATTTAACGACTTATTAAATTCGATAAGTCTTCATTTGATGCACCTAACGAACCATATTTTTCTCCCTTGGTTTGTACTTAAATCAAAACATGACTGACTTCTAGCTAATCGCAAAAATAAAGTCAATAAATGAATGTCCGCCCAAGTTTTTACACGACTTTTAAAAGATGATATTTGTCGTAATCCAGACGAAAAAAAAATGTCGACAAAATAGCCAATTTTCTTGCAGAAAAAAGTGAAACATATTTTGAAGATAATGTCTCATCAAGTCAAGTCAATCGAGTGATTGTTTATCATTATACAATGTGTACATGAGTAAGTCAATGTCAAATAATTCATATACCATGTATGTTGATATCAATATAATTGGCTAATTAAATTAAATTTAATGGTGTTGCTTTTTGTGAAAAACTTTAAACGTTTTGTATACCCTATACTGTCACTAATGCAATGGGTATAATAAAAGTTAACGTTAGGAAAATTTCATTATTGAAAAGTACTAATTTTGAAGTCTATGCCCGCATGTATAGTATGTGAAGAATCAGGACTTGGATTTTGCTACGTTTAAAAGTCGCCTTATTTCAGCTTAGTAATAAAGGACTGGTAAAACTTCTGTATTTCATAATTACAAAAAAAAATTCTCTCCATATATAAATAGAGGGGACATTCGATGCTTTGGAACATGGTTAGTTGGATTTTGAAATTTATTTCACTGAGTTGTGAGACAGTTTTTTTCCCCATATTTTCACGAGATCGAAAGCAGACGAGAAAATATTTTCTTAAAAATCCTGTCTCATAAGTGAATATAAATTTGATATCAACTTAAACAGCATTGAATTTTCTATTATTAGATTTCTTTGATTTTGAACATGGATTGATGACTGAAAAGATATTAAAGCTAGAATACCATAAAAATGAACAATCAGTTATCAGTGTTATTTCACCCCTAGTTAATTTTCAATTAGTAAAAACATAATTTTTTATTCAATGGATAAAATACAGTATTTTAACTGTTGAAAATGCTAATAAAAGTTCATGAATGCATGCATGGTTAGTAATATGTTAACGTTTAGAAAATATTCGTTATTTTTTGAAGAAGTACTAAATATGAAAGTCTACCCGCATGTAATTTATAAGATCTATACTGGATTTGCTACTTTAAAATCCCTTTATTTTCAGCTTCAGTAATAAGACTGTCAAAACTCTTCGTATTTCATGATAATTAATAAAAAAAAATTCTCTCCATATATAAATAAGACATTCGATGCTTTGTACACTGTTAGTTGGATTTTGAATTTAGTTCACGAGTGAACAGTTTTTTCCCCATATTATCACGAGATCGAAGCACGGAAAAAAAATATTTTTAAAATCCTGTCTCATAAGTGAAATAAAATTGATATCCAACTTAAAACAGCATTGGAATTTTCTATTTATTACATTTTCTTTGATTTTAAACCATGAGTTCTCAAAAAGATATAAAGCTATGGCAAAAATAAAATGACAATCAGTTCATCAGTTGTTATCTTCACTATTATTTTCAATAGTAAAAAGATCATTTTTATTCAATGGATAAAATACGTATTTACTGTTGAAAATGTATAAAAAAGTACATATAATACGTTCTTTTCCATCGTAAGATGTGAACCGTATACTTGTGCAGCCACACTGTCCATTATTTATTTAAAAGGGTGTAATAAATTATCTAAAGAGATTAATTTCTATAAAGTAAAGGCTGATAATCCTTTAATAGCCCCGTATCTTTGCAAATCTAACAATGTGGGGGTGAGAGAATTGTTTTAATATGCATGTGTAATAATATGCATTTGTTATATGTTGGGATTTGTATGCTCCTCAAACGCCCCCGCTAATAAAAGTTGCCTATCAACATGGCGATTTGTTATCAAAATACGTACAAAGCGATTTATCAAGTCGCTTACTTGGTTTAATGAAAAGAGTCGTCAAAAAAATGCTTCTTTTTTAAGCATGAAAATAAACACCTAGTTGAGGATATTTTCGTCGACTTAAACAAATATCATCTTTTTTAAAGTCGTGCCAAAACCAGGGCGGACATTCATTTCATCTGACTTTATTTTGGCGATTAAGCTAGAAGTCGTCATGTTGATTTAATTACAAACCAAGCGAGAAAAATATGTCTTGTAGTGCATCAAAATGAAAGAACCTTATCCGAATTTTATAAGTCGTTAAATTGTTCAAATTGGCACATGTCGACTTCTTTATATCGACATATGAGAACAAGAGGTTGCTCCGTAAACGTTTCCGTAAAAACGTGTTCATGCCCAGTTTTTGTGCCATCACATTGACAACATATTTTTTTGACAGTAACATAATTCATCTGACAGAACGACATCATAACTATCTGACAAGTCGACATCATTATCTGACAAGTCGAAAAGGTGTCTAGTATTGTGTAGCGAATAAAAGGGAAAAGTCCATCGAATTTATAGAACTTGTGCTTATCAAAAGTATATAGTCGTGTCTTTTTTCTGAAAGTAAAATGTATTCAATAAAATACCGTTATGCCAAAAACTTAGTTGAGAATCCTTACTGCGCAGTGCATGCGGCGAAATCGAAAGCACTGAACAATTCAAACTATACACATCTCCAAAAAAAAAAAAAAAAACCAAAAAACTACATCTAAAATTTACCTTTAGATATAACTTTGAATCTTTCGTTATTTGGTAACAAAAATTGAAGTCTGGAAATATTCAAAGCTGTTCAACATTTCATATTAAAAAGTAAACTTTTTCAGACTTGTCAGATATTATGATGACAAGTAGATGGCAGTTAGTGGCATTAACACACATTAATAACAAGATACCGAGTTGTTAAGCATGGTGATTATTTTCTGACAAGTCGACATAACTATCTGACAAGTTGACATTAATAACTGACAAGTCGACATAAAGATCTGACAAGTCGACATAATTATCTGACAAGTGGTGGCAGAAATATGACACCATAGCTTGTGGATGGTTGCTGGAACCTTTTCAAAGCCTAGAAACATTCCTATCTATCTTGTTGTGGAGGAAAAGTTCTTTTTTTCATGGTTACGCAAACATTTGATAGCATTTCATGTATTGTCACGATGTGACACAGCATCTCATTTCTGTAGTATATGAAAAATATTTTCAGGGTGTTCAGCGATAACTATAAAGTCCCGAGAGTATGCCTTCGTCTTGTGATGTCTTGCACATGCATGCATATATCAAGAAAGAACACTACCAGGCATTGACATGAAGACAGGCAAGCTGCAATAATGTAGCCCTCTCCGATTTTTTTTTTTAATTCTGACGTTTACGGAAGAGGGCTACAATTCCATAGGATCTTCGTAATGGTGCAAAATATTTTGCTGAATAATCTATGATAAGCGCGGTATACTTGTTTATAATGTTGTTTACATCAATTAGGGTACCTACATTTTGCTAGTACATGTCTAACGAAGGTGTTTTTCTAAAAATATATCGTGCACAATGCTAAATTCATGTGCTTCGCCATATTTGTTATCGTGAGATATAATAATCAAAGTACTGAATGTACTGAAAGCCTGGCTTTACATTACATACTACAGAGGGATGTTTTCAAGATGAGGTTAATATTTATCTATTATTATTTATTTATCTATTTATACGTCATTCTTACAGGAAATGTTTTATCAGCCAAAGTCTTTATACAGTGACACAACAAAACAAATTAAAGATACTTTTTATTTACAAGGTAATCTTCATAGTAACAGAAGGGAAATCATGTAATTTAACATTGACTCTTTTAAAAGATGTCTCAAAAGTTACATGTAGTTATCCTTGAAAAAGATTTTGTAAACAGATTAAAAGGATAGAATTACAACTCCCTCAAAATACGCAGTTAGCCAGATCGTAAATAAATAAGACTTTCTCGAGAATGTCTTATTCAATTATATATGTGAACGTCTAAATCTAAGAGACCCTTCGAAAAGTTTATAAAAGGCTATATTTATATTGGAGTCGTGTTTTCATACCTCAAAGCTCAAAACTCGATGTTGATACTATACTAAATCATTTAATGAAACTATATACGTAATAATTCAATTCTAATTATTTCTATAAGTGGTTACATAATTTGGTAAGAGATATTTAGATTATGTTTTATAGGAGTATATGAGTTCGTGAGTTTAGTGTGTGCTCAAAACAAACAATGGGGTGTTGCAAACACGAGTAAAAATTTTGAATCGTGGCACAATAAGTATCCGAGAGTATGAATTAGAATGATGAATACAGAAATAAAAAGTTTACTAGTGATCTATCTCCAGAAGGTCCTATGTATGTGTATTAAAGAAACCAGCCACCATAGAAATAGACGGTTACACTGTTGTTGGTGTAACATTTACAAATGTAATTGGGCGGACATCTTACTTGCGTTAATTGGTACTGTCGAGTGAGTTATTTAGGGTATGCCACATTCAATTTGTTTGTACCATTTCAGTATATATATATTTATACCTGTGAGATTTTCATGTGGTTGTGCCAAATAAGCATCGTTTCTGTCATTATCACTATGACACCATTGCGATATCATGTTTACTTAATATTCTTTGTGTGAAAAATGGGCAATTTTATCCTAACTAACTACCTTATGATGGGCTCCATTAACTCAACATGGTTTGGATTGCGTGATAATAGGTTTTGTAGAGGAAATTTAGCATTACATTGACATATTTTTTCAATCTTAGTTGATTGCTATTTTGATATCCAGACTTCGCAATTTACCCTGACTTACAGTGCAAGATTTACATCTACGAATCTCAAACTTGATAAATGTTTCTGATATTTAATGTGACACCTACATGGTACCGATTCCTGACTATTTTACGCAATCGTCAAACTTCCCATTTGGACGTATCTGAGCAATAACATTTTCTAAGATACCACATCCACCTACATATGGTATTATGTCTCTCTTCAAACCTAAACGATCTATATAGATAAAGCAAAGAAGCTGTTTTTTTCAAAGCAATGACGATACTATGCCATGTGTTATCATAGCAATTATTAAGCCATTCTTTATTACACTGCTTTATGTCTACGGATTTACTGTCTATATTCAACCTGACATGAGAAACTGACGATGACCTCATGCAGATGTACAAATTGATCGCAACAACAGTGGAATGCTTAACTCTTACGCACCTTAATCCCACATGTGTATAGGCGTGTGGTGTCCGTGTCCCCCCCAACTTTGACTTTTGTTATTCATTCGTATTTACATGTGAAGTCGTAACTCACTGTTCGTTTTGATCTTTACGCCCTTTTTATGCTGAATCCTAACTAATATACGATCAATAAACACATCAAAAAAAAGCACAGGGACTCCAAGTGTCCTTTATCCAACAGCATACAAAATTTATATTTCAACGTTGGTGAATCTTTCCCCTTCCATATCTGTTAACATTCTTAGTACTCATTAAAGAAGTATACGAAATTGCATTGTATAGCTGTTCTCTCATCTCCTGTGTGTGTTTCCCTATGACTAAATATTACAATAATAGACAATAAAATGATGGTTCTAGCACTTTCGGATAACTTTTTTATCCCTCACTTACTTTGATTTTGAGTCTTCTTCCCCGCCCCCGCTATGAAAAAGTTAGTATTTGCCTCTTCAACGATATCTTTATGCTGTCATTGAGTACGTGTGCTAAACCCAAAGATACAAAAAAACAAATACAAATAACCAAAAACAAACAAAACAAACATCTCCGCAACAAACACTTCAATTCTATTGTTGATTATGATCCTCAATGTCTGTAAGTGTCCGAAACCCTATGTTCAAATATTTGTTTGTTTTATTTTTTAGGCTCATTCCCCAAATAATCTGACACCTTATCACTCTCGATTCACGCAATTACTTGAACTTATCTCAGAAAACCTATTTTGTACTTGTCGGAGATTCTCTCTTGCGGGATACTTCGTTCGTTTTTTCTTTTTGGTCTTTTCTTTTTGTTGTTGATTACCTTTTGTCACATAAAGCCGCATCCCACGACTCTCAAAAGAGCCTAAGGCTTCTCGCACAAGCCCAGCCCTAAAAAAAAACCACACATGGCAGTTTCCAGTGGCGAAAATCGTAGTTTCTTCACCCCACATTGACTCGAACCCATTTCCCCGACCACAACAGAACGAACTCGTCCCTTATATGGTGGAAGAAAACACCAGCATTCCACACTCCTTGCCTAACCTTTCTCCAACTCGATATTATTTTCGACGGAAATCATCTGGTGTACATTTCAGTATCTATACGTAAACACCACCATTTATGGTGGGCATTATGACAACATGGAGGGCTTTCAACTTTGTATCAAAACATCAAACATGGGCGCCCAAATACGAAATTCTGCGCGAGGTAAAATTGTAGCAGATATATGTGAAATTTGACGTTTAAAAATATGGCGGATAATGCCCTCAAAGAATATCGTAAGTGTTGTGCGAGGTGTCTCTCGAAAATCTATTTATAGACCTTGTGTGATTAATACATGCTAATTATGTCTGTGCAATTTTTATTACGCAAAGAAGTCCCAGCAAATGGTTATTAATAATTTCGAAAGTGGTTGCGGGTGAAATGTGTAATCACTTACTCCGCATTTGCACCATTAAGTGGGAATGCTATTTGTGAATTTGAGTAAGCCCCCCCTCTCTCTTCTCATAAAAATAAAAGATAGAGAAGAATAAGACGTGGCTTTATTAATTGCAGTATCGAACAGGGTGCCTGTTTAAGCAGGCGTTAGCTTCCTTGAGAGACAGTGTAGTTGATACTACTCCCCTTGACTCAACAGCCTCCTCGAGATATTCATGCTTGACTAAAATTTTGACAGGCTCGTGTCCCTCATACTGCCAATATCGTGGGTTGACGTGGCTCTTGTATGTTGTGTCAAGAAATTATATGTCTGGCCATTTTTGAATCGCCATTCTTGACCTTGCTAACGTCCATCCGTGGGGATCCAGTGTTTAGAATAGATTCCTCTAGCAACCCCTTGGGGGCGTGTCGTTAAGACGCGAATTCTGAATTCGGAGTTGGCGCCATTTCGGAGATTGAAACCGGAATAACAAAACTCACGGATCCACGGTCGTGGTTTTGCACAAGCATGCGCATCCGAAAAAGATCCGCGTCTCCACTGCATCTCTGAGTGACTGGAGCATAGCCTAAAATTTTCTCTTGGCAGCCCTTCAGCACGGTAATGGCTTGAATTGCGTCTTAATGATAAGGTGAATACTCTTGTGTATTCTCGAGGAGGCTGAACGTTTAAAAACAATAGATAATCAATCATCTAACGCCATTTTTTCAAGAAGGGACAAGCCATATTTTTTTTCTTCAGAACTCTGCATATCCCTCATTATAAGAAGGTAACAAAAATAAAAAGAATCCATTGCAGCTGGCGACATCAGAATTGGATAATATGTTAAAGATCTTACATCAGACCAGGACTAAGTAAGTATTAATGTGTATAATGAAAGTATTACTTGTCAGCATCGTCTTTCACCATGATTTCATTACTAATATAAAATTACTGTAGTTTTTACAGCTTATTCATGGAGTTTCTGTCAAAGACGCAATGCATACTCGAACGCTATCTGTTAGGCTTGCTACTTTTTTATAGGCATGTTAGTATATGCTTTTTGTACATCTTCCACCCTCCTCACTTATGTGACATCTATTTATATATCATATGTACAGTGGGGCACTGACCAACGTAGTAATTAACTTCACGGTTCACGGGTACAATTTTGGTATAATTAATCGGAAGCACCAGTTTATCTATTTACGGGACTTGTTCAACACCACACTACTGTATTATTTTTGTTCACGTTCATAAATAGGCTCCATTAATTTCCCCTTGTGGTTCTACCCACTTAAGATGCAGATGATTTAAGCGGTGAATGCTAAGATAAAAAAATAAAATAAATAAAATGAAAAATTCGGGGACGGCGTGAGAAATGGTCAGGAGATACCTGGAAGCATAAAGACACGACACCCAGAACAGATAGTCTTTCATACTATAGCTTCCAAATATCTCAGCGTTTCGTTTACTTCTGTTCCCAACAATCGTGATTTCTCAAGAAGACATAAAAAGAACTAATAAATGTGAAATAACTGAGAGGACAACAACAAAAAAAAAAAAAAAAAATAAAAATACAAAATTAATAAATATTAAAAGGAATAAAAATAAGTTTTAAAAAATTACCATTGTATAATGTGCGCTATAAAATCATATTTATTCCAATTATTAAGAACATAAATAATTATAGTAGTGTGCGGTTCTGATCTTTCTCACGACATTTCTAAGTTACCATTACTAAATGATGTTTTAATGCTTGTAATTTAGTGAATACCGTATCTATAGAATCGGAAGAATTTCACCGAATCCCTTTCTAACTACATGAACGAGACTATATGAGTAATTTCTCATAGCTAAATAATATTTGTATTAATGTGTTACGATGAATCTATTTACATTTATGATACTAAATCTAGTTCGAGTTTGATCATCATAGATGAGTTATCTTTGAGTTGTTTCTTTACTAAAATATAAATTTCTTACACTAAATAAAGTAATCTATACTGCGATACTGAATTCCAAAACAAAATATAAGTACACAATCCTTCACCCTTTTTTTTCTGTGTTTTTTTATATTTGTTCTACTCGATTCCTTCTTCATTTTATTACCTTTCCAAGTTTCTCCGGGAGAAAAACTAATATTGCGTAAAAATTTATAATGGTCCCCAAAATTTCCAGACTGACTACCAAACATCTGCAGCATAGAATTTTACACAATAATTAATCCTGAGGAAATTCAAGATGCAAACAATTGCACACAAAACAATGATCCTGT
>CAJDSM010047987.1:0-14456 GCA_903981925.1 Ostrea lurida | reverse complement strand
GAAAGAAAAAAAACCTTGTTAAGCAATTACATTGGTCAATACCTGAATTTCACGAATGGATCGTGATACAGAATAGCTATATCGTTTCAAATATACACAGTAAATACATTTTCCCGCCATTGTATCGAAACGCTAGAAAATATAATGATTTTTAGCTATATAATCAAAGTAATTAACTTGGTTCAATAAACAATTATTCAACATAGTCTGTGG
The DNA here is from genome assembly GCA_903981925.1 of Ostrea lurida. NCBI lineage: Eukaryota > Metazoa > Mollusca > Bivalvia > Ostreida > Ostreidae > Ostrea > Ostrea lurida. The sequence goes on along the minus strand of CAJDSM010047987.1, from coordinate 14,243 downwards.
TTGGTTTTAAGTGTATCGGGGGGAATGAGGAGGCATAATGAACGAACTGCTACAGTTGTGATCGCCATACATACATGTAGGTATCAACAGCCTGTGACCCTTCAATAAAAGTGGGGAAAAAATCTCAAAAGGCCATATAACACAAGTAAGCAAAGAAGGTATTTGTTAGTATTTGTTGGTCCTGCTTTTTGTTTATTTAGATGTAGTGTTTTTGCTGTGAATTGGGACAAACTACGTAACATAATGACTGCTCTAACGGAAGTCGAAGGATACAAACACAAAAAGGCGAAGTAAACTTGTGGCAAACGATAATCATAATCCAAAAAAAACATATACAAATGAGTGTTAGGGCAACACGGACCTCCGACAAAAGCGAAGGTTAGGATCAGGTGCCCATTTGGAAAAAATTGAATTTTTTTTAGGATGCATAGAGAGGAAAATGACTTGGGCAGATTGGTACATAGATCATACGAATTGCAGAAGCTCTATTGTATTTTCTGAGGAGAAAATTTTTCAATTTGACACAATTTTCAGGAAAAATACTTAAAATTATAGTAAGTATTATTGCGAATATAATTATCGTCAGTTACAATGTCAATACTAACACTGATGGAGTAAACAGCACAGACAAGCAGGAATAATTGAAAGCCATTACTGCCAGGGATAGGTGCCTTGTTCAGTATAGTATAAATTCATCCCTGATTGCTAAGGCAACAATGGTATAACACTATATAATAAATAAAATAATAAAAAAAAACAACCAAAACAACAAAACAGGGCTGTCCCACACCTTGGGACGATTTATATTTTACTAATTTCAAGAATTCTTAGCTTAATTCTTGCAGGTCGGTTCAGTATGTTTATCTCTTTTACTGTATTTATTGTCTGTTGCTAAGGGGTGTAAACACAAATACGAGATAGAGCATGGTTGTTGAAAGCCGTATATTCAAAATAAAAGTGTATTCATGGCCGTGCGTGGAGAAAACAGGCCAAGACATATAACCCTATTGCCTACATACTCTGCCCATGCTGGGCTACGGCGTCGCGTTCTTAAAAACTATGGGGAAATAAAACCGAGACAGATAACAGGCGGAGATATAGCATAACAATCTTTCACCACCCAGAACTTAATTAAAAAAATATATTGGCGAAAATTAACAGGAAATCCCACAATACCGCGGGATTCAATAGGAAGTATCATTCTGTTCAGAACAACGCGCACTCTCGCAGCAGCTCTGATCCCAATCGAAAGTATTAATACGAAGGGTAAGTTCGTTTCGAAAACGTGCATCTATACTAAATCTCCCATTTATTAGCACACACACGTGAACGGGGCAAAACGTGCACTGTGTGTTATTTTGAATTAAATATTGAAGAACGGCCATGACAGATCTCGTTACATGTACCTTCACCTTATACAAAATGAACGGGGAGGTGGTAAAGTGGGATGTAAAAGTCGCCAGTCTGTGAACGGGGAGGGGGTAAAGTGAGATGTAAAAATCAATGTTCTTTTTCTATACCGCGTCCTCTGTAATATAAGATTTGCAAGTTTTGTGCCCCCCCCCCCCATCGGACATACTGGAATTTTTTGATATACAGGGTTGGTGTAAATACAACGTTACAATAAGACAACTTCGTCATATTGTAGTTTTGTATCTAGATCTACAACAGTAGGCAATCGAATGCGATTATTCCTCTTACAGCTAGGGAATTTAAATAACATTCCATTGATAGAGGAATAACTCTATTTATAAACAAATACAAGGACTGCCTTTATATAAAACATTCGATATTTTTTTTCAAACAAGCGAGCTAGAGTTTCATACCATGACGTGTAGAACACGACAAGTTACAGTATAAGCGGCTTAAATTGCACAAATACAAGGTAGCAATCCTCACTCACATATCAAGTGGATATTTTTTTCCCTAATGTTGATTATACGTATGTACGTTTTATTTGATGAACAATGAAAGTGTCGATCTACCATCACAATGTGTGTGTTTTGGCGATGTATTACACACAAGACCAAACGTGACGGATATGACTGGCGACAATATAGAATGCGTGAAAAAAAAATCGAATACAGGGGAACGGGGGATATTGTAAATTAATATGAACAGTAAATATTGGGTTTCTCCAAGTTGCTCATATCTGTTACATTTCATGCTAAAGCCAGATAATGGTATATGAGAGCAAGTATCGGCGACAAGCGCTTGTCACCGTAATGTGCCAAAGGCGAACCAAAAGTTGATTTACAGTGAGCAGTGTTGTTTTCTGTTTGCCTTACACCACTTCAATATTATTTTGTCAGTCCCGGATCTAATTGCGTTTGAAATATATACTTGGAAACGGAACATGCGTAGAAAGAAATATTTGTTTTGGAAAAAAAGTAGCTCAGTTGATCCTAAGAACTAAAGACCTGTTATAATCACGACTCCTAGAAGGAGTGCTATCTATATGTAAATTATTTTGTTTGAATCTCCAAACAGATAGGAATATCTTGGGAAATAAATTGAAACAAGGGTTTTTTCCCTCTGATTGAACGTGACGCGAAAGCGCAATGCTTCATAAGTGTCTCCACAAGCCCAGTCTATGAACCTGAAATAAGACTTTTCCTTTAAACGATAGATATACCCAAACTTGATTTGTGAATTCAGAATATTTAGTAGCAACTATAAAGCGCTTTAACTTAACCCGTATGGATGTCTGGAGCCAGACCCTCAATCACCATGCATAAGAGTGAGAGCTAAATATCTTTGCAACATAATTGTAAAAACACCAAGTCCTGATCCTTTAACATAGCGAAACATCCTGGATCTCGCGACCTTTGATTTCCTGTGAAGTACCCAGGGTATTAAGTCTGCCTATATTGCATGCGCGAGTCCCAAATAATCACTCCATAGTTTGACAAAAGTTAAATAAGCAGAGTTATGGGTAGCGGGTGGACAATCGAATGTGTTGACCATTTCATATCATTTGGGACAGTAAGTCCAAGAAACGGGTTAATTCGGACCTTCTTCAGGAATGTTTTGTCCAGGTGATGGAAATGCATTATGATTTTTCAAAATCCTTATAACAAACAAACGCTGAGATGTATCGGCGAAACACAGGCACATTTCAACATATATTCAATATTTGTTTTAGATTTCAATCTAAAATAAGTATTCCATACAATAAATGTCCCACATCGGCTCCGAATCAAGTCACCTGTTTAATATTCTGCATATGTCAACAATTTATGCACAAGAATAACCAAGTCTCTTAAAATTTAAGCCATATTCAAATTAATTGAATTGAACATATTTTATTGTATAAATATACATGTACAAAGGAGTTGGTAACACGTTTTCTTACAACTTAGAAAAATCTCTCCCAATTCAATCCAATAAACGGTGCGGAAACTGAGAATGTGAGACATTTCTCCAAGTCCAGGGGCTATAATTAACTAAAAATGCAATGGACTGGATTAAAGTTCTACAATGATGGTATATTAATGTACAAAATCTGCAAGCATGACGAAAAAAAAAAAATCCGGAAAACTGATTTGCCGAAATGAAAGGCGGACGGACGGACAATTAGAGTGCAAATCTAAATTTCCCTATCGGAGAAGCTGGCAGAGGAATATTAAAAGAAAGGAAAAACAAGTATAGAATTCACATTAGCAGAAAATGTACTTAGCGGCTGTCATTTTCAATTGCGTTAAAATTGCGTCATGTTCACTTAGTGTTTATCCTTTTTAACATGAAGTACATGTTCAAAACATTGTTTATGTCCAAGGGAAAAAAATCCATCTGTTATCAAGAACTTAATCAGAAATGTTCCATCTAACACGCGCGTTCTAATATACATAATGAATAGTTCCTTAGATTAAGGTGACAAATTGTCAGGCTAGGTTTTCGGCAAAACAAAAGTTTCGATCAGTCAATTCAGCGATCTACGTTAAGTCCCAATAAATTCACGAAACCGATATCTGTTCGTTGTCTTCCCCTTTTCATTTTAATAATGAACATCTTCTTTGAAAGACACAACCCCTTTCTTGTTGTGAATAAAATCAAGAGTGTAAAACAAGTCTATACTTTTATCTCTTGATGTATCTTGCTAGCGTTATTTGAGCGGATAACGAATACTGTGATTAGAATCGATTTCATTTCAGATAGGAGAATGCTTGCTCTGATCTAAAATCACATTATATCTCCGTATTGAAAGTGTCCACAGAGCGATTTAAGTGAACACTATCCTTCACGTCAGTAAACAAAAAACCCAAACTCAAACAATGTCTTAATACGCGTTACCATGACGACCTGTATCTCAGAAATGTACTCATGGAGACACCACATGTTCTTTCCTTTATGCACATAACCAGACACAAATCAAAACACTCAAACATTTAGGGAGGGATGTGTTGAGTATTGGTACTTCAATTTTCCTGTCCATTGGTGTGTGAAACCATATATTGATGACGACGGGTTAATTGAGTTTGTTTTCTGTCGGAAATCAAGTATTTTGGTACATGCATCTTCATCAATCACCCAAAATTCTTCCGGAATTTATCGCAAATAAAAACGGTTAATGTACTTACTGCTGTGCCGCTTTCTTTTATATTTAATATAATATCCATTGTTTGTAATAATAATCTGGAAATGGGGAATATCATTGTCATCTAACTGCCATAATAATTATATTTCTTTTGATAGAAAACAGAGAGACTAATTCCCCATCATCAAGGAGCCAAGAGTGTCTGTGCACCTGAACATATCTCCGTGGAGTATATCTCTTATTGTTTTCAAGTGGGGGAAATTATGAAATAGGACGCAAATGTGAGCTCTATAATAAAAATATGACATTACAGCAAGATGTACATTGCACATCGGGAATATTATCTGAAACTGACTAAAATATTGGGATTCATTCTAATTAATAAGCTTGTAGATTTTTTTTTTACGGAAAGGATCACGATATGTAGTTATCAACAAATTTACTGATGCTTGATAAGAGAAACTCCAATAAGCCACTGCCGGATTTCATTTCTTTATTTGTCATTCGCTTGGCTGTTTCCGATATTAAAAAAGGGAGACAAATTGAATTAAAGCGCTCTAATCAATCTCCGAGAGACTTCTTACTAATTCTACCTGGAAATCACATGTCACTCATTCTGATCTATTCCAAGAGTTCTCGCGTTTTGTCTTCTCTAGACAAGTCACTACATAGCAACCAATCTCAAATAATTATTTTGTAGGACTTTAATTTCTTCATTAATTACTCAACAGTCTCGAGATTTTTTCCAGCTGATAACCTCTTTCTTTCACACAGCGCGAGGTGATCGCTTCTGACTGTATACTCTATCTTCAACACTGCGGCAAACCAAAAATCGCGGACTCCTCGCACTAGGAACACACATCGTTCTCTAAAATGACTGCTTCAAAATTGTCTGTTTAACCGAGATCCGTATGGTTTTTTGCTCAATTAAGCAACAAAATGTGGTAATGATGAGTGCCTATAACTATTTCAATAAAATAAACAGTGAGTGTGCTACAAATGTAATATACATATTGATAAAAATATACCAACAACATATTAAATACAAACGTTCAGTTACAAAAACCAACCCAGTGCGATAGGTTGTTAAGCCTTTTATATATAACATTAGAAACCACTTTTTATTGTAACAGCAGCGGAAGAAATGCGAGGATAAACGTTTAAAGATGCCCTTCAGAATCGGTCTGGGATAGGATTGGGAAGACGTTCTCTGGGTGATAACATAAACGACAGAGAGAAACCTCGTCTTGTGCACCAACGTAAATACATTTTACGAGGGAAAGTCTATAAGTATCCAGCCAATCCCATTTCCGATTGTTCGAATCGGTCACGATTTTTATTCCTTGTTTCCAAACACGTCTTATACCTGGATACAAAATTGCACGCGTATCGAGTCATTCGTTAGATATTGAATGTCAAATATGGCTACCGAGGCAAAGGCGTGCTGAGTACTGTGCTTTAATTTGGTATTTGTATTTAAAAGGTAAAACAGGCAAGGAAATACACGGCGAGTTATCCATGTTTATGAGTCTTATGCAACATCTTATGCTCGGGTTAAATTCTGGGTAGGGGAATTCAAAAGCGATGGAACGTCTTTAGAAGATGAAGCCAGGTCTGGGCGCCCACTGAATGCCACTGACGAAGAAATCTGTAAGAAAGTTCGGGATGTGGTATTCTCCGATTATATAACGCAGGGATAGTAGCATTTCAACAATCTTACATGATCGTTAGGTCGTAAGTGATGGGTCGTTTGGATTTGACCTTAAAAACGGAAGTCCAGTGTTATGGGCGGCAATAACACTACAAAGATCAAAATCAACGGTACTAAACCAATAGCTGATGACGTATCTGCATGAAAAGGTATATATAACAAACAGTGATCAATCTCCAAAATGCAAAAATAAGAGTTGGGCAAACACGGGGCCTTAGGGATATACCAGGGTGGGATCAGTTGCCTTGGAGGAGTAAGCATCCCCTGCCAACCGGTCACCTGCTGTGAGCCCAATATCTCGAGAGATCGGGTAAACGGAGTAATCCAGCCAAAATCTATGTTTAAAGAATGGTCTAAATTTGTTATGAAACACATTAGATAGCACTTCTCCTAATGACAGGTTAATGACAATTAACTCGTTATTACGAGCATATGAAGAGCAAGCTCTTGCTTATCGAATCAACACCATATGTTGGTGATAATGGAGTATTGCTACATAGATATAGGAAGTTGACGGTAGAGAAGTTGAAACCATCCCTTTCGTGATAGGGTTGAGTTGTTGGGTTGTCGTTAACATCAATGTACAATAAATAGGTGAAGATAACAACTCTGATCAGTTGGCCAGGACCCCTGGATATACCAGAAGTGGGATCAGATGCCCAGGAGGAGTAAGCATCTCCTGTCGATTGGTCACACCCGCCATGAGCCCATTGTCTTAGCCAAGTAATTAGCGAAATCCGTAGTCAAAAGCATTGAATGAAGAACGGCCTAACCACGTCAGACAGCATTTAACCCAAAGGCAGGTTGTATTGGCAAACTAGATCGTTATATCGACCACCGAATTTGCGAAATGCTGACTTTAAACAGGACTGTTGAAAACCTTGCAACATCCACTTGTTTGTCAGTAGTCTGCTTCCATTTAAATACAGATGATACGCAGAACAAGCTCTTGCGTATCGAATCAGTTGGGAAGCATGAACACCATACGCAGGTGATGATGGAATGTTGCTACATAAGTTAGGGGAGTTGACGATGAAGAAGCTGAATTCATCCCGCTTGTAATAAAGTTGAGTTGTTTATTTATTAAAAGAACGAAGGAGAGATGTAAAATAATTTGTATTGACTTTATATTTGAGTTCACATAGATATCGAATTGACATATGAATGTTAAGTCTTCACAAACACGATACGGTCTGCAGGTAAAGGACAATAATTGTTTACCTATGCATGTCAATTAAGGCCGTGATAGCATTGTTCAGTGGCGGATCCTAGATTTGTCGACAGGGGGATGGGTGATTCAATGAAAGAGGAGCCAATAAGCTTGGAGTGTTTTTGTCAAAGTCACTCTTTTTATGCCAAATGATCTTTAATTTGTTTAAATGCTGCATATAAAACAAGGATTCTGTGAGCTCTGCTCACTGAGGATACCCCCGCTCTAAGGTACATGTAAATATAGCTGCTACCTAGAGAATTTGTTCATCTTTTGCTAAGGTTGAATAACAGTAGGTTGACATGCGAAAGGTCTGAACTTAGTAAGTGCAGTATGGGACTCCTAAATGAAGAGATATACCAAATATCAAGTGGCTGTGATACACAGTTTCAGAGAAAAATGCGACAAAAATATTGATTTCACAATACGACTCAAAAATATTGACAGTCGGGCAACAGGAAGTTGGCATGTGAAAGTTCTGAATTCGGTAAGCACGGTATGGGACCCTTAGATGAAGTCATTCACCAAATACAATTGGCTGTGATATGCAGTTTCAGAGAAAAGTGCGATGAAAAAATTTTATTCACATTAAGACTCCAAAATTTTAAAGAAGTCGTTTGAAACAGGAAGTTGACATGCGAAAGGCCTGAATTCGGTAAGCGCGGTATGGGACCCCTCGATGAAGTCATACACCAATATAAATTGGCTGTTGATATGCAGTTTCAGAGAAAAGTGCGACCAAAATATTTGTTTCGGACGGAAGGACGGACGGACGGACAGAGGTTAAAACAGCATACCCCCCCCTCATTCGGAGCGGGGATATAATATCTCTGCATAACAGAACTTATAAAAATTGACAATCCTATTTAGGAAATTTTATAGCAAGCTGATAGATTTTCTGTTATATTTTGTTGTACCACTGGTAATGGCGTAAAATAAAGTAGGAATGTCAGATCATGTTAGGAAGGAAAAGGTAATTTGCTCAGTTTCCCTTAGTACAGATTAGATGTAGGTCATTCGAAATGGTCACTAAATACATGTAGATAGAAAAGTCAAAATAGACAAATTTGATATGCCTTGTCAGTCATTTCTTTCCATATGAGAAAAGAAATATCTTGCTTCAATTGATTTTGTTCTACTGATAGAACTCGGTACTTTAAAATAAGGGAATTGGGTAATAATTTACTTAGCCCATGATTTACTAAATATACAGTCCCTTGTAATTCTAAGTGCCCAAGACCTTATTTTAAGCGTTCAGTATAATTACAATTGTAACCAACAAACAGTCAATACCCATATGGTTCACAACTGAAGGAACTACACACATATAGCATCTAATACTTTGTATGAATGATGAAAAGAGTTTAAGGTTTGAAACAGCGGCGACAATGAGAATCGAACCCGGGTCATCCGCGTTGTGAAGCGAGCTTATTAACAATCAGCTTGGCTTCCGCGATCAGTCCGTTTTAAATTTTCGACATTCCACAACGATATATATTTAATGGCTGTTTAAAGACAAGGATGTTACAAATTACAGAGTAGCATATATCTCCAACCGATTCCAACGCAAAAACGAGAGGTCGAAGATTAAAGCACAGCGGGTTTCCTGGATTTGTAATAAACCGGTAATTAAAGAGCAATAATTTCTTCTGTAAAATTGGGATTTTTGGAACGGCATATTTACTGTTCAAATGTTGCATTGTAGGTAATGTCGTTTGTTAAATCCACGAGACGCTTTAGATATAGTATACATTGGACTAAACATTATTTGTGAAATGTTATTTATTCTACGTAGGTTGAAGCCACGAGGCGACAGATCGGTCATTAAAACGCTCGTAAGTAACGGCTATTCTTTTCAAGAACATTTGACATTAAATTTTGTGATTCTTTCAAGGTGAGAGCATTAGAGTGATGTCTCCCGTGTCGCAGTAGTGTGGACTTGATAAAGAACCTACTGTGCATTAATTGGTCTGTGTCCATTTGGACGTTTCTTTTGGAGCTGTTAACAGTCTAGTAGTTACATGGAACTTGCCGGAATGCTCAACACAATCACTCATTAAATCATTTTTTATATGAATTGGCATTCACTGAATTGATTTCGGTATCAGAGGGCACATCTACTTCGTATTTTTCATTATAAAATTTACGGCTGAGATCAAAACAGTGCCGCGCTCAATTGTATGACTACCGAAGCTGGCCTGATCAGATCAATGGACATAACTAATGACCCGCTAAATAAGGGAAGTCCATAGCATAGATTACTATTTCATCAGACAATCTACATTGTGTAAAAGAAACATGCTTCTCTATTGTGTCTTGGTGCCACGGGAAGTGACTCTCGATGTTTTAGCATTTTCTGATTGCACCCATAATATCGTCTCGATTCCAGCGAAATCCACAAACAATGACCAACAAGCAAATTCATTGGTAGAGTAATTTCTGATAATTACCAGGCTCTATGATCGATGTTTGATACTGGTTTATTACTTGGATATTATTAACCTATGTTATTACTGGCATGGATGCACACCAGGCACCTAGGTTTTGGGATGGCTAATTAAGGAAAATTAGTATGCGCTGTAATATTGAAGGATGATACTATCAACTTCATTATTGTCTCTGCCAAAGAGGTTATCAATTTGTTTGTGGATTTATTTCACTGTTAGCAACATCTTGCAAACACTAATGTTCATATCGCTTTGAAAATTGATGCACAGATGTATCTTGGTCTCAGGAAGTCCCCATACAATTTCGGTAGCGATCAGGGTCCTGGATCCAAACGACTTTAATGAAACAATGGCGGAGGTCATAAATCACTGATTGCTCTTGCTTTTAACCTTGTACATGCGTTTATTTCTACAGTAGCACCGACCATTAGATGTGACTAGTAGGAGACATAAAACTCAATTTTCTTTACTGTTTGTGAGGTTAACGATACCGTTGTGTAAATTAGATAAACGAAATAAGATTAAATCCTATGTTATGCATTAGCTGCGATTTCCATAAAACATATGTATAAATGGATCTATACCTGTCTTTAAGAAATACAACGCCTCCAGATCTCCAAAAAGAAGTAATTTTGGGCATGACATTTCGGTAGCACGTGGTAGAACTCGTGCTCTTAAAATTATAATAGTAACGTCAAATTATTTAAATTTAATCGTATAAAATCAGATCCTTGTCCTGTGGGAGGAAGACTGCGATTGGAATAATTTCTATTATGATAAAAAAGGTAAAATTTTATATCTATATTATATTTTATATATAAAAATTCTAATCATATTGATATTTGAGTAATCATCTTGTGCACCACAATATCACGGCTACGGCCGTGAGGGTCCTTTAATTATCGTGATAACGCCTGCTGCGACATACAATGTAGGAGCGTCGTTTTCAAGGATATAACCAAAAGATCCGCGGTTCTCAAAGGTTTGGCGAATCTTAAATTTGACACGGATTATCTAAGAATTTCATAAAGTTTTAGCTGCATCAAGCCGAGTTCGTAGGCGATATAAAGTCTCAAAGTGTGATACTGTACAATTTTGAGGTTGGGGTATTTAATTGCAACATATCGCGAATTAATTGAAAATTGGTGGGGGGGGGGGGGTCTTGTCTGATTTGGATTTGTTGTCCCTTAAGGTAAAAACGAGATTATGGTACATATAGAACGAAAAAAAATCGTATTTAAAGATTGGTAATCAGTTCACGAGAACGTGTGATCTCGGCCTAGATCTATGTTCCATCAAATTGTAAATGTATAATTGTTGCAACTATAGATATCTTGTGTCTTTTAAAAACCCACTCCTAATAAAATTCACAGAAATTTTAATTACCTTACTTTATTGTGCAATTAATTGATTTTCTCTCCTCATTCATATTTTCTCCACACAATGACCATGATGATGAAGAACTTGCATTACCATAATGCATTATCATAATTAACAATATTGTTAAATTTGAACCAAAGTGTCACCGGATGTTAAATGGAACACTGAACAGGTGGTAAATTTACTACTATAAGAAAGAAAAAAATCATTTTCAACTTACCTGTCGAAAGGAATAATCACCAGATGTCTTGTCTGTACACAGATGATTTAGAACTGGTAAATAGTATCTATTTTGAACGCTGTTAAAGCGCTGCATCGGACCTGCAGTCTAATGTCTATCAACCTGTTAGCACTGCCAGCTATATGATAACGTGGCGGTCATTAGATAGGATAAGAAACACGCATCTCACCGAGTACTCAATATTTCTATCGACAGTAGCTCTCAGCTATATTTCACGTCTCTGTCCACCAATAAAAACGGAATAAATTGACCGTATGAAATATAGTAGCAGGAAACCTCTCTCAAAATTTCCCTTTGCAATACATTGCTACTCTTGACCTTCTTTGAGGAAGTTCTTTTCGCCCCTACAAATTAGCTGTAATGGTGCGAAGGGTAGCGATGTATGTCACCCTCTTAACGTAGCAACAAGCGCTGGGCGCTATTTAAAGGTCCGTCCGACGGTCGATACTACGGACAGGCAGCGACTCTACTTTTACATCGATTTCATATAAATTAAAATACAGCGTATTTGGTATGTGAAATCTTATGTTATTATGATAATGAATTACTCTAATTGCAATCATAACAAAGTATATGGCGACAACATAAAACAGGTCGACTGCACCCAGTCATATCCGTGTGACATGTAGAGGCGATTGAACGAGGTACTAAATTCGATAGTGTTGGTTTTCATTCGATTTTGTTTCATATTGCTGTGTATTTTTACTCTCTATCGAAGGATTGTCGGTATTTAGTGTGTTTAAAACCATTTTCATGTATACAAATCATTTCCATCTTTTTTTATTGGGAGTACACGTGTGTGTTCAATAAACAGTTGTGTATATCAAAGAATATTTACGTTTTTTCCAATGTTTTTGGCTTTGATATCTTTGCAAATCTAATGACAGCATATCCGCATGAATGCACTGCAGGTGTGGACAATGCGAGTATGATTCTTGATTAATATAGTACGTTAATTTTTAACGGCTAGAAATTCCAACAGAGGTGAAAGTAGAATCTAAATATAGATAAAAACCAAGTTTGTTAACACATGAGTGTATGACTTGCAACACCTTACGTCCTTATAGATATAAATATACGGTACCAATTTCATGAATCGGTAATACGCCCTATCATGAGGTACGCCAGCATGAGGCGGCAATACGCCCTAACGTAAGGTACGCCGGTGTGTGGCGGTAATAAGCCCTAACATGAGGTACGCCGGCGTGAGGCGTAATACGCCCTAACATGAGGTACGCCGGCGTGAGGCGGTAATACGCCTAACATGAGTACGCCGGCGTGAGGCGGTAATACGCCCTAACATGAGGTACGCCAGCATGAGGCGGCAATACGCCCTAACATGAGGTACGCCGGCGTGAGGCGTTGCAATTCATACCCTCATGCATTTCAAAAACTAAAATTTATAGATCTATTATATAATATGGCGGAGTAAACAATGTGTTAATCATAATTATAGTCCCCACCCAACAGATATAACAAAATCGAGTGTTATTATGTCATTATTATGGCATATATCATTATTATAAATTATTTAAGTGTACAGCCCCTTGGCATGTGAAATTGTTTATGCTAGAGACACTAAAATGCAAAACAAGTCAAACATAGCTGACAAAATAGATGAAATACCGCCCACTTTGAAAAGAAAAGAACATATGTTCCAGCATACTTTTAGCGTTAATGCTATATACGTACAAATAACAAAATTTACATATCCCCACATTTTATGCTATTATAGGTGATTTACGAAAAAGAAATCGTAAAAAAGGGTTATTAAGAATGCGCCAAAAAGCTTTGATAAATGGATTCGTAATTTACATGTACCTGATGTGTAAAAAGCTAGCGTTAAATTCCGGAGAGATTTGGATGGTTTATTAAATTTACATATATCCATAATGTATAGAACCTGCTGAGAAATATTTCTCTGTGAAAATAGAGCTTTCTTCTTATCGATCTTGATAAAATTTGGGTTCTGATATTAATTTCGTGAAAATTCCACTTAATGCGAAGGCTTTATTAATTTAATCTTATACTGACGTCTAAAATCATCACACAAACACTACAAACCAGATATACAACACGTTTGTGCCGAATGTACAAGTTCGCTCAGTAATTTCCTGATAACGAAAAAGAGATGCATTATACTCTTTCAAAATGAAAGTTCTACCAAAATCGTCCTTGAAGACAGATGATAAATATTGTTGACGCATGTATTCATAAATTAATATCACATAAACACATTCCAATTACTAGCATGAAACAGGCCGTACAATCAAATTAATTTATGACATGGACTGTTGTCATTCTTGAATAGTATATACATGTATATATATAAGTTCAAACTGCATCGAACTTGCACAAGGATTGAACGATGATATTCGCGCGATAACTCGGTCGATACCGAACTCGGTCATTGATTAATCAGAGCATAATTTGAAAAGAGGAGAAATTTAGAAGCTGAAGCACTTTCTATGATCCTAATATGAATTTGACTAACCCAATTCAAAAACCATTACAAAGTTGCGCATACCAATATTAACGACTGAAAAACAACACTCAAAAACGCGAAAGAGTAGTGCAGTAGTATGCGTTTCAATTCATTGTTATACAATCATCATTCTATACTCGTGTACTTGCCATTTACGTTACATAATATATTACGAGGCCCAGTCTCCGCACGCGAATATACATGTATGAAACATCAGGAACCTAGACGAGTT
>CAJDSM010047986.1:0-14200 GCA_903981925.1 Ostrea lurida | reverse complement strand
TTCCACAGGCAAAACATCCTGTAAATGTTTGGGGAAAAAAATAAGAGGCTCATGGGCTACATCACTCACCTGAAGCACTCTGCCTTCATAGAGAAGGCGGCAGAAGTTTAGGAATTACATGTTACAACTTTTCAAAGGGGTCTTCCTCTTCTCCAAAATTGAAAGTGTTCCAAATTAACTACTCCTCCCTTAATGTACTGCATGGTCATCGGAGGAGAAGCATTATAAAGCAGGAAACATAGACATTACTGAATGGCGTAACTTATGCCTTTGAGAAAGATGATGGAGAAATAATTCAGGAAAATCAATGATGACCCTTGTAACATCAAAAAACAAGGTTGTGTTTTTGAAACACGAATGCCCCGTTTCACATGCCAAGTTGAAGGGGCTTGTCAAATAAGGATTCTGCATGGAAAATAATTGAAAGGTATGATATATCTCCTATTCAAAAGTTATGGGCCAATTTGTTAAAGTTTTTAAATGCAGGCCAAAATTCAAGTTCAAGTCAAAACAGTTTTGGTACTAAAGATAAAAGGGCTTGTCACAAGGAATACACACTGTGAAAAGAAAGCCTTACCTCTTGCCATGTCAAGTTATGGCCAATGCTACACGCCCTTTTTGAAAAAGTAAAGGTCAAAGTTCAAGATCAAACGTCAGGAGGTCAAAATTTTTAAAGTAACATCAGAAAGGCCTTTGTTTTGTAAGAAATGTACACAGTAAAATATCAAAGCCCTAGTATTTACCACTCATGTTTACTTTAATGTTTTGAAAAAGTAGGACGGTAACAAATTTTGGTACCCATGGAAAGGTCTAGTCATAAGGAACATTCATACCAGCCCTAGTACTTATCATTCTTAAATTATAGCTAAGGTTAAAGTTTTTGAAAAGTAGGTCAAACTTTGAGGTCAGGGTGTCAAAAAGTTGGTACCCAAGGAAAGGTCTTGTCATAAGGAATATACAAGTGAAATATCAAAGCCCTAGTACTTACCATTCAAAAGTTATAGCTAAGGTTGAGAAGTAGGTCAAACTTCAAGGTCAAGAGGTCAAAAATGTTGGTACCCACAGAAAGGTCTTTTCATGTGAAATACCAAATCCCTAGGACTTACCATTCAAAAGTTATAGCCNAAGAGAAGCGTTCAAAAGCTATTTTACATCCACACTCCTCTTAGATAAACTATAACTTTTAGGATAACAATTGGATCCTCCTGTCCTGATAATATGCACATCTGTAAATGCATTGAAGTATTTTAGAAAATTTCAAGTTTATCTGATAATCACACTATTTTACATCCACAGTCCTTCTAGATCCACCATAACTTATAGAAAATGATTGGATCCTCCTGTTCAGACAATATGCCCATCTATGAATAGCTGTGAAGCATTGTACAAAGTTTCAAGTCTCTCTGATAAGCTGTATAAAAGAAGCATTCACAAGCTATATTACACCCTCCATCCAAGTTGGATCCACCATAACTTAAAGGAAAATAATTGAATCCTCCTGTCCAGACAATATGCACATCTACAAATGTCAATGAAGCATTGTACAAAGTTTCAAGGCTATCTGATAAGCGGTATAGGAGAAGCGTTCACAAGATTTTGTGACAAACAGACGGACAGAAAGAAAGTTCAAAACTGTTATGTCTCCCCCTTGAAGAGGGGAGATATAATGACACCACTCTATTTTTGTAATTATCTCCCCTTTGTTGGGAACCTGATCCTTCATTTTGACAAACATGAATCCCCCTCACCCAAGGATGGTTTGTACCAAGTCTGGTTGAATTTGGCCCAGTGGTTTTGGAGAAGTCGAAAATGTGAAATAGTTTAGATAGACGGACGATGGACAATGGGCGATCAGAAAAGATTACTTTAAATGAGCTTTAAGCTCAGATGAGCTAACAATGTAAACAAGAGAACAGTGAGCCTGGTCATCTGAGTATCATGTGCCAATTTGCATATAAATGAAGCTTCTCGAAACTGCCCCCTCAGAAAACTGGTTCCTAAATTTCAGCTGATTTTTAAAGTCCCTGCAGAGATCTTAATATTTCATTGCAAATAAATTCTCACAATACTGGCCAACCCTGAAAACCCAACACTGGAACAATACATCAATCATGTTTATCAACATCCAACATGTAAAGAGAGTGTTGTGATCCTCGTTTGAAAGCAAAAACTCTGATCATTATGTAGAACAGCATTCACAACATACTTACTAGGATAAAACTGTTATATTTCAAAAAATATTTACAACAGAAATGTGTGGAAGGTCATCCTTAATTTTTTTTATGCTTGCTGTAGCATGACCGATATGCTCAAAACACCATGACACTAATCCTAAGTCCAAGGGCCCTAACTCCTTTCAATAAACAATCAGACAGGCACTTCCCTTGCAATATAACATCCCACAGTTGTGATCCTTTCTTTGGTTACTATAGTTTCTCAAATCCACCCAAGGGTTTTAAGGAGGAGTTGCGAAGACACAGTGAAAGTGACGGGACCGATGGCAGATGCAGCGGTATAGCATAATCGCCGCGCAAAAGCGGGCGT
Organism: Ostrea lurida; assembly: GCA_903981925.1. Lineage (NCBI taxonomy): Eukaryota > Metazoa > Mollusca > Bivalvia > Ostreida > Ostreidae > Ostrea > Ostrea lurida. Next base: position 11,656 of record CAJDSM010047986.1, on the reverse strand, counting down.
ATAAAAAGCAGACTGTGTGTAATTGTCTAGGTATGATTAACTATGAAATTATATGATTTGAAATTTTTTTCATATTGTACGAGTACTGTAAGGAAGAAACGGTGAATTTCTAATGTATATTTATGAAAGAAAAGGCAAAGATAACAAACAGTCAATCTCCCAAGTCCTAAACTAGTAAACAGAATACAATAGCAGCAATTGAGCTACTTATAGCATTTGAGAACAAAATAATTTTATCTCTGTTGATCCAAAGCTCCAGGTAAATGCAGTGCTCTAGAATTACTCTCTCTCATCACCCGAGGTGAGTATTTTTTCGATTGGGAGAGTTGATCACCCCTACCTGCTCACCCGTTAGGGAAAGTGTTTTTCTGAAATCATATGTCATTACATAGATTATGGTAAAGGTGATCAGGTTATTGTGTGAAATATGCAAAAGAATTTTAACAAGAGGCCCATGGGCTCACATCGCTCACCTGAACTGCTTCACTTAAAGGAAGAGCAGTAGAGCAATCTTCACTCCCCTATTGTGGCCCAACCCAACCAAGAGGGGCCAGGGGGGGGGGGATTTATCTAACATTTAAATCTATCATATCAGAAGCTTTCATCTAAACATACACTCGTCTGCGTTAATGAAGAAAGATTCTAAAAATATTCCCTATATAGTTTGCATAAATATACTTAATCCTTATTGTGGCCTCCACAACTACCCTGGGGTGAGTCAGGATTTGGAACAAGCTATGAGGAAGCTTTCTGGCACAGTGGTTCTTGGAAGGATTTTAAAAGACTTTCCCTATAATAATCATATGCAACTTTGATCCCTATTGGGCCATCGGTTACCCCAGGGTCCATGAAGTTGGAACAAACTTTGAATCTCCACTATATGGGAAGCCTTTCATATAAAGTTTCGTTTTCTGGCCCTTGGTTATTGAGAAGAAGACTTCCCTATATAATCTATGTAGAACTTTTGATCCCCAATTAGGGCCACTCGTAACGGGGGTCATGTTGGAACAAACTTGAATTTCACTATAGTGCAGGAAGTTTCCATTAAATTTCAGCTTTATCTGGCGGTGGTTACTTGGAGAAGAAGATTTTAAATAGGGTTACCCCCTGATTTTGCATTTTGTAGAGTTATGCTCTCTTTGAATGGGCCGGCTGCTTCTTTGAAAATTTGAAATTCCCTCCCACTAAGGATGAATTTGTATCAAGTTGGTTGAATTTTGCTCAGGTTCTTTGAGAAGAAGTGCGAAAATGTGAAAAGTTAGACAGACAGACGGAACGTTAGACATGGACTAAAGGCGATCGAATGCATAGTCACTGTGACCTTTCGGTTTGGATGAGCTATGAAATGGTTGAGGTTGGGCGGAAATCATAGTTTTTCAAGATTAATGTATTAAATAATTTTTGAAAGGTGGAGGCGTCATGACTCAGGGCAATGAACTGTCTCACCAAGGGAGCAAGAAAGATATATTGGTTTACGGTTGGGATCTCAATAAAGTTACAATTAGACTATTAAACAATTTGGCAGCCATGACCTCCCACTGGGACCCTCACCGTGTCAATGAACTTGTCTAATACAAGGAAACAGGAAATATTTGGTTTTGAGGTGGGGTTTCAATAGTTTTAGAAGATATTAGACCCTTTTTAAAAGGGGGCAGTCATAACACCCCCCACACACACCACACACATCTTATTCAATTTGACATGTTCACACAAGGATCAAGAAAATATATGATCTTAATAGTTTATAAGGCCTAAAAAAAAAATGTTTGTTTCCGCTTTCCAGACCGACCCTAATTTATAGCGCCAACCCAAACTTTTTTTTTTAATGCTTTTGAGTGAATTAAGATTTTCATGTTTCCACTTTCTTTTGGAAAAATACATGTAACACACGGCTGTATATTGTCCATAAATATCCACAATTATACACATCAATTAGTAGTAATACAGTCATAATTCATTTTTAAAAGCACTCAGAAAACTTCGACAAATTTTTCTTTTATTCCGAATTTCCTCCATTTTCCTAATAATATGGTAATACTGTATGCATTATATTTTTCCCCACTAACTAAATCGTCTTTAGAGTTAATGAACAATTAATTATGAAGTACTTCATACACAGTGAAAATATATTTCCATAGCATTTTCAGTGGAAATAAATAATTAAAATTGAACGGTTTTGTGGGAGTCTAAAACCTGTAATAGAAGTGCAATGTGTAATGGGATAACAAGATATTGATTATAGATTATTGATACATTAGATTTGTATATAAAGATTGATTAAATCTTAATTTATTTCACAGAAAACTTAACTGAATCTGCATATCACAATTTAACCCCATTTTACTTTTCTTTAAAAAAAGAACTTAAATTATTCATGAATTTGTTTAGGGTTTTTTCCCCTTACACTTTATATGCAGTTCGATTACATATATTATGAGCTATTGGTATATTATGTAATACTGTTGTTTTCAAAGTTCAAGTTATAAAATATATATCTGAAAACCGTGCAATTAATATTCACAAAATAATTCCCCCCAAAAGTAGGCTATCAATAAAGCAGACGGTACTCTGACTGCAGGCAAATATCTGCACCGCATCATAATATTGGTGGGTTTACTGGGTTACACAGAATAAAAGAAGCATGAGATTTATGTGTCTTTTGATACTGATTAATAAACCATATGGTAATCATATACATATATTATGTTGTTATATGATCCAATTAAAAGATTCCTGTATTCACAGCAAAATCCCTTATTCATCTCAATTACAAAAGAGTAGAGTAGCATGCAATTTGCTTTAACTGAAAAAAAATTCAATAATGACAGACAAGCAAATCAAAACACAACAAATATATGCATATTTTATTCTATGGTAAACTGCATGGAAAAATCACCCCCCAAAAATCTATTAAAAAAAAAGAAGCCTACCTACCTACCCTATTTTTTTTCAGCATGAAAGCGGAAACCAACATAATTTTTTTTTTGGGCTAAGATCCCCTGTGAAATTGTTTAGAACCGTTCCAGAACAGAGCTGAACATTTCTTGAAATGTTCTAGGGAAAATGTTCAAGAACTTCTTAAACTGTTCTTCATATGTTCTTGGACCATTTAAGAACCAATGAAGAACGTTAAATGAGACAAGAATTTAACATTTCACGAGTATGTACAGTTCAAGAACTGTGACTGTTACAGGAACTGGTTAAGAACTTAATTTAGGAACAATTGAAGAACAGGCTAGGCGAATCACTGAGTATGTTCTTGAATAATTCTGGACCAATTCTTGAAATGTTCTTGAATAATTCTGAACCAATTCTTGAAATGTTTAATTTGTGTCTCCTTTAGGGTTCAGTTCAGGAATTAACACTTTTACTACTTATAGAAGTAAAATAATAAGCAGGGATGACAGTCCCACCGGGACACTCAGTCTCTGAATGTTTTGGTTGTTCAAGTTTAACCTCTAAAACCATACTTGACCATGTCAAGAAGAATCCTACATACCCGCATTTCATATATGATCGTAGCTGTATAACTATTTACACAATATCAAACAATACTAATTACACCCAAACTGGCCAATCCTAATAGTATCCAACTATAGAAACACAAACAAGATCATAATTGCCTACTTTTAATTACCAAAATTTAACATTGATTCATTTAGGCATATTCTTCTAACTTCATAAGTAATTAAAATTGAAAGGGCGATAACTCTCGCTATGAAGCTTTTTGCTTCAACAGATAATTGTTCTCTGATTAAATAATTAAGCCTTTGATTTTTTTTTTTCCAGTTAAATTTGCATTGTAATCAAACAATAATGTTATGAAATTGAGAATCATAATCTATTAATTTCCTTCATCACAGAATTTTTACCAGTTTTTGAATCCTTTAATATTTGTGATTAGATTCTTTAAAAAGTTCTTAAATATTTCTGAGATGTTAATTTGTGATTTAAATTCTTTAAAAAGTTCTTAATATGTCTGAGAGTGACTCTTGGTCTGACAGATCCAATATTTTCTTCTTCTTAAAAACTGCCCAAATCCATTCAAGAACATTTTAAAGAACAAGAAAAATCTTTGAAATGTTCTTAATGCGTTCTTTAAAACTCGGCTTCAAGAAACAGTTCAAGAAATATTATTCGTTTTAAAACTGGTTAAGAAACTTATGACAGAACAGCTTCTAAAACTGTCCTGTTTGTGCCAGAACTGTCATGGAACACCAAGAACAAACATTTCGCAGAGCGGATATTAAAACCATCCTGCGTGAGAACAATTACGACCCTAAACTTTATTCTCTATTGTGGCCCCCATCTTGACCACCCCCCTGGGTGGCGGGTGGGGGGGTTGTTGCTACCATTTTTAACAAACTTTAATGCTCCAAAGTTAATTCTTTACAAACAAAACACTGTCTGTTCTTGAGAAGATTTTTTAATATATTTTCCTATTACAAACCTTTGTTAAACTTTTGTGGACCCCATCTTGACCCCGGAAGGGCCACCATATAAACAAAATTAAAAATCTAAACTATTAAAAATTTATAACTTCCCATGTTGATATTGACAAAACTGAGCACTTACTGTTCTTCGAAAGTTAAAATTATGGAAAAGTTAACAACGGACAGACGACAGGAAAAAGGCGATCAGAAAATCTCACCTTCGTTCAGGTGAGCTAAATAAATGAAAAATTTCAAAAAAGAAAAAAGATTTGGGTCAGGGGGTAATAATCTATGGAAGGTCAGGACCGGGAACTACACATATTTTTTTATTTGGCCTTACTGTTACCAAGCAGGAAATTGCATTACTGTCTAATTCGTTTCCTAAAAAAAATGACAAAAATATCACCAATTGTGTTTGCTTGATTAACACATTGGATCACTTACTTTAGACTATAACATAATCACGTCTTTCTAATATTGCATTTGTTTGCAAATGAGATGTGAACTTCCTACCTGCAAATTGTTTGTACTTTGCTTTCTACTGCAAATCTATCAAAGGAGAACTCTCGATTTCTACATGTATTACATGTACTTCTACAAAGGCTACGTCGGCTAATGTTTCCTCACTTGTCATCGTTTTCAGTGATAATTCTGGCGCATGTTTTAATTATCTGCGTAATCAATCCGAGAAACATCAATGAATTGACAAAGCAATTTTTCTGTACGCTCTGTCATTACCATTGCAGCAGTTCAGGCCAGGTTTTGATCTCCCAGTGGCCAGATAGCTCAGTTGGTAGAGCCCCTGACTAGAGATTCTGGGCTTGGTCTGGTCCAATTGCATTTTCTCCCTTCCTGTTACACCTACTTATATGTATCGGTATCTGTATAGGTACATTGATTTGGAACCAATTACTGGCATAACATCAATGGAGGAGAGAGACTTATTGTCGAAGTTTGGGTGGTATACACCTTCGCCAATCAATGACAGTGTGCGGAAAAAAGAGTATTATACACATTGGTTTTGCCGTATATCACTTTGAAGCTTTGAAGAAGCACTTGTTGTTTTGTTGGTCGCAGTCACTATGTTCTTTGTTTCGTGGTCATTAAAATGTTTCGGTATGCTACGGCGTTGTGTAATGTATACACCTCTTTATGAAGGAAATTAAGCAAAGATTTGCTATAAGTTGAATTTTTCTTTCATTTGTAATAGGAAGGGATGAAATGCAACAGATCAGACAGTGATTCAAACCGGGGCCCCATGAATCTCTAGTCAGGTTCTCCACCAACTGAGCTAACTATATATAGCCATTAGCAATTGAATCTGGCTGACCACCACTCATTCAAGAGCTGGGCTTAGATAATTTGTACTTACAAGTATCCTTTGAAAAGTACGCATTACTTTGGGAGTGAAAAATGCACATTTGCTAATGCATAATAAAAATTAATTGTAAGCCTAATTTTCAGCTTTAAAGCATACTGGTAAAATCAAATAAGTATTTACGCTCATTATAATGCACATTACCTGGAGCTCTGATTGATCAACTGACACATGTTCAACATCTGTAAATGCGCATGGTCCCTTCCCAAATAGGAACATACCAAACAGTATGCCACCGTAATTAAACATGCAAGGTTTTCAGAATCATTTTTCTCCTTTTCTTTCTTTCTTTTTACAGCAATCTTGAGTCTTAATGAGTTTTAAATTTTCAAACCAAATATAAGTTAAAAATATGCTCTTGAATTATCTTGTGGTTCCAAATACGTGCTGACATCACGACTGAGTGTACTGACAATAAATGGTTAACCGTACATCACCTCTCTTGTTTCTTTAACAGTGTTAAGTGATACATCATACAGTCAACGTCCCGCGACATTACCTTGATCCTGGTTCCATCCCGCATATAACAGACCATTCCCGTACGTGTTGCCAAGGGATAAATCCATTGTATATTTGAAATTAACTATCGGTAAATATTTACACTCATTTTTGCAAAATGTCACTGCTTTTAAGTTATTTTACACACCCCCATCATACGAAAAACGTTTAAAAGATATTGAAACTAATCTGTGTCCGAAGGATGCTTGCATTAAATTTAGTCTGGTCCCCGTCTCCCATTCGGAACACCGAGAATAGAATTTATAGATTTTATTTAAAGTCGGTATGCAAAAGCAAGCAGGCTTCGAAGACTACGAAACAGCTCCAGAGTAGCTTTTACACCACTTACACGCAACTAAGTCTATTCTTTAGATGCTAACTCGAATAATTCTAGACTGGTACGCTGTCGATGATAAGGCGCCAGCTAAATCAACGACAGGTAACCACCAGCCATGTTTCGCGTACGGGCGACAAAGTAGAAAGTGATGAGATAAAGGTGTTATCCTCAGTGAGCGTTTGAGCTTAAGAGTTCGATGTTCGAACTCCCGGGTTCGACTTCAGCATTTCATTTAAATTGCTTGGATTAGAATACAGTGATCAAGCTGACCTGTATAAGGTCGCACTGATGCAATGCAGTCGTTTATTTCCATAAAAACATGCCATCATAGTGTACATAGCGCGTTTAGAAATGTATCAAGTAATTTTAAATGCAGTTAATGTATAGTCCAATGTCATGTACATTATGGTTAGATAAATGGTTTGATACATCTTGATCAGATTCAGTTTATTTTTTAGGATGCGCACTGTTGGCTATGCGCGAACTGCAGTAGTTTTTCCTACTGTCATGGCGTTGGTGGTTACCTGTCCTTGAAATAATTCCTAGCGGAGCGTTTGGAATCAAGGGCAGGCAATCCAGCAAATAATTCAAGCCCTCCCGTCTCCGGTTTCTCCGACTGGGTTAATGTAGTGATTCGGAGAGAGCGGAATATAACGGACACTGGATTATTCCGGGTTAAGATGAGGCCGACGGGATTTGCGAGAATGTCTAGGAACTGGTACGACTGTCGAGTTGAATCAGGCGCAACACGGTACACTTGTAAAATCATAGCCGTCCAGGTAAGCAGTCGGCGGGATCCAGGACTATTTAGTCGAAAGAGAGATAGGGCGAGTGGGTGATGCAGCCGAAGACGGAAAAAAAGTTGGAGCCTGCTATAGTTGTCGCTGGGCTGTAGAGGTCTGGAATGAAGCTCACAACAATGTGGGGGACGTCGAAGGGGGCGAAAGCACGCACCAGGAAGCTTTTCTTTTTCTTGGATTCGTAATAGCAGATCGGCATATTGAGATCTTGGAAACGAACACGGTGACGGCGTGAGCTGGTGAGAATACTGGTAAAGGCTTAATAGGGTTGGGGGTGCAGGAGAGGTGTGGTGGCGGTGGGAGGAAAATGGGGGGGGGAGCGGGGAGGGGGATGGCTGAAGGTGATGATGTTAGATGTTGTTGCACGGGGGGGGGAGGGGGATGCGCGGAGTAGTTTTTTACTGGTCACGATAGTAGCACGAACATTTTTTTGAAAAAAGGGGGGGGGGGGGGGGCCCCCCTTTTTTTTTTTTTATTTGGACGACGGATCTGGTGTGGATATAGACCTAGATAGTGATGATACCGGCGAGGGAGTTGGCATGAGGAGGTTGCAGGAGGACTGAAGGTGAGAGTATTTCGTCCAGGAAGGATGGGTATGGCTAGATGGCCTAACTAGAGCAATAAAGATTGTTTGTAGGGGGTCGGTGATGGGTGTAGGGGAACTAAGGCCGCTTTGAAGTAATTGTTATTTATCGCGGCGTGAGTCTGTCTGGGCATGGTGTGTGGCAGCGCGTAGGGAGCACGATGGAACGATTATGAGCCCGCTGTGATGCGATACTAGGTGATGGAGATAGGAAAGTAGGACAGTGCTGCGGATCAGAAGTGCAGGTGTAGCAATAGTGTGGGCGTGCTATGGCGAGCGCTAGATGATTAGTGTTGGAGAGTTACGATGTACATTTTTGTTTGTTTTGTTTTTTTGTTCAAGTCATTCTTTTAGGGGGTTTATTTAGCTATAGAATAATGATAATTTTGGTCACCAAAAGGGGGGGGGGGGGGCCGGCCCCCCCCCCCTCTAAAATCCGCCACGTGGGGTAGACCACCAGTCATGTTTCGCGTCAACGGGCTATAGGCGCTCCCCATGTAATTTTGTAAAATGATTAAGTCCTACCCCTCCTATACTATAAAAATAGTACTTTACTTTATTTTAATGTAGTACTTTAAAAATAGTAAAGTACTATTTTAGTAGTATAGAGGGTGTAGGACTTAATCCATTTATCAAATTACATGGGGAGCGCCTATGCAGTTGACAAGCGCAAGGACCTGGCAGACGGGATCCGTTAACTCAGAAGACAGTAGAAACACTTGTAGAAGACGTAACATGTGGGAGAATAACATATTATGACAGATTTTAGAGGTGCGATTCACGCTGTAATGAATACTGAGTCGATAGAGAAGACATGACTCGGTAAGGTTGTATGCCTATTAGAATATAACTCTTAGAGAATATATGATTTGTATTCTTGAGAATATTTGACGAGTTACGATTGTTTAGAGGCACACTTATCGGTTGAATCAAAGTAGATTAATTACTTTCAACGCCTACGGGTTAGTGATCGCTGGCTTGCGTATTCGCCAGATACCATATCAAGTATCGAAGTACATTTTGAGATTAAGACACGCGATATTTAGCCGGTATCGGCATTCATTAGTGTGTGCCGCAGCTTCTGACGATGTGACCGAATTCATTGACATGTCCGAGACAGGTAGGAGGGGCCGGGTCGCTAAGATCGCGAATGGGCTGGCGCACACACATATAAATACAAAATGAGCTAACATATAGAGAATGTGAAATGCGTGTAGACGGTAACTAAATTGCCGATTCCTGTTAACACGGGAACTGTGGATGTCGGAGTGAACTCTAATCTATGAATAAGGTTTAGGTGTTATTAGATTAGATGTTATTGATGGTACGGAAAAATTCTTAGAGAAATTGGATCAGCACTATCGGAGCAATGTAATGGAACGATGAAAGGAGGAGGGGGGTCTGGAGGAGGTGTGAAGCCGCGAAGGTCAGAGTACAGCCATTAGATACATAACCGTAAGGAAACTTGTCAGGGGAGAGATAGAAGTTTTGGTAAAAAAAAAAGACAGTACGTAATGGACAATTTGGAACAACAATAAGGAATAACACATTTAGAAGAAAACAAAACATGTACGTAGTTCAAAACAAAGAGGCGGGGCGAGTGGTGCATGTACACTTGCTTAAAGATATACTGTGACAAGAGCAAGGAACAAGTATACTATAACATAATGTTCAAACTCTGCTGCACTAGGAAATTACATAAAAGAGAGGTGCGGTATTATGGTGTGTGAGTGTACGTTGAGATGTGGGGGAGGTGGATCGTTAAGGGGGGGAGGAGGGGGCCGTTACAATTTTTAAATTGTCATGGACTGATAGCGCGCAATTATCTAGAGGATCACGGACTGGATTTTAAGGTAAAGAAGAAGAGGCAGCAAGACACTATGAATCCACCACTTTGCTTGCAAATGTAGCCGATACTGGTGTGATATATACAGAAAATAGTGCGTTGTCCGGAGAGAGGGTCTCTCTCTCTCTCTTCTCATCTCTCTCTCCATCTCCTCTCTCTCTCTCTCTCTCTCTCTCTCTCTCTTCATATTGAATTTAGCCGAAAAATATTAGATTACTTAAAGATATTAAGAAAGTCATACGTGAGTGAGTATCATGTTGGCGTGTTAGTTGACGTACGCCGTGGTGTTACAATTGGCATCTTTCATCAAGGCAGTAGTGGAAGCTGTAAAAGGGTTTGCACAAATGTTTGTACGGTGCAAACGTAACCATCTGTGCTATGTTGCTCGTTGTCGAGCACACTATGGGTATAATCTCAGTGCCTCCATTGCAAGTAAAACCATAAAGTAACTTGAAGAATATTACTTAAAGGTCTAGAAGATTTGTCAATTGCCATAGTCTAAGTATCTGAAGAACGTAACTTTAGCATTGAGAAAAATTAAACAATTGTTTTCTACTGTCTGCTTCGCCATTTCCATTTTAGACACAATATCGACTGGTGTATTGTGATATGTAGGGGGCGGGGGGCGGGGTGGAGCGCGCTGTCCGCCTCTCACAATATTGGCTGTATGGCGCGTTAGGAAGCGCAGAATGGTTGAGATGCTGAGACGACATGCAGGTGCATGGACCCTTCGCCCGTAGCGTACTTTAATACTCCAATGAATAGTTACCGGTGTGATTCAAGGATCAGGATGTACGCGGTCCGTGAGCCTGAGACAACACGGGTTTGTTTTGCTGCGTTAGGATATTGACGGAAGTGAGGAAAATTCGTGGATCCCGGGACGGCTTGTCCATTGAGTTTTGTTCGGCGCCGACTCTACATTACTGGAACAAAACAAGAATACTGTATCGCTAGAGATCGATAGACAATTCTGAAGCTAAGCTGCCACCGGGGTATCATAATATTAAATAAGTTTAATTGTACTGAGTAGAACATTAGATGACCATGTATCTAGATCAATATATTGTCCATGCGAGTTTCTGATACAAAAAGTAGGTCTCTTTTCATAGTATTCTGTTAAACCAGCCAGTGATGTACTGTAGTGGAGATAATAAGGGCTACCGTAGCACACGTCCCTTACAAGTAAGCTGCTACCCCCCCCCCTGAGTCGCCCCCGAGGTTTATAACATAGAGTGAGTCCTGTGCTGATCTTTAATTTGTCAAGCGCTAGCTTGTTCGTAAGTGGTCTTAGGAGGCTGGTATACGCTTCTATTATTTGTTTTCGTGGGTCGTTGAACAAATAATTGATGACAAGAAAAAAAGCAGATTGATGACTATTTAAAGACACGCGCGTCTGAATGCTGAGCAAGTATAAATACTCTCAGGGTCCCGGGGGGGGGGGGGGTGTCTTCCTATGAAGCATTCGGCGTATATATAGGCGCACACGACCGTGCCAAGCTGGTTATGGGGGAGTCGCTTTAATATTTTGAAGCAAGGATTCAAGAATATATTCTATGGGAGCCTTTTCAGAACTGTCCCTGATGTATATGCAATTGGGATAGACAAATTTAGTATGAATCCAAGTGTTACATCTTAATTCGCTATGGAGATAGTCAACACCTCTTTTATACGTAGAGATTCTCGCTAATCAATATAGAGAATAAGAATGTATGAACGCATTTTTCTTGCCCGCGAAATATAACTACAAGCCGGGTATAATTACAATTATACTTACTTGCATG
>CAJDSM010047985.1:0-14186 GCA_903981925.1 Ostrea lurida | reverse complement strand
GGGCACTAATTGTGCCCCCTTATTGACAGACAAGCTAATTACAGACAAGTTGTTGTTGCAGGGGTTTCAACAGTCACGTTTAAAGGCAGCATTTCGTAAATTCTATGGTCGTTATAACAATTTAGTTTACCAATATGGCCTATCATTGAGTCAAATGCTGTCTGATGTGTTTCATAACCATTGTTAAGCCGTTTTTCACACACTGATTTGACTACGGACTGTTCCGTTTACCTGATCAAGACTATGGGCTCACGGCGGGTGTGACCGGTCGACAGGGGATGCTTACTCCTCCTAGGCCCCTGATCCCACCTCTGGTGCGTCCAGGGGTCCGTGAATGCCCAACTCTTGTTTTTGTATTTGATTTTGGGCTTACGAGATTGATCACTGTTCGTTATCTTTGCCTTTACATAGTACAGTTAGCTGCAGGCCTGTCCGCGCGACAAATTGCTAGATAGATATGCCCCCCCCCCCCTCGACTATCACCGGACTTGCCCAGAGAATTGCACTCACGGATTCCGTTAATGACAGACAACGTCCAGGTAGAGCTAGAATGAGTTGACGTTGCCAAACTTGGACCGTCTCATCCTATTACGTCATATCCGTGACCGATTTCTTACGGTGGCACTAAATATGCATGGCGTAGTCGGTCGACGTCTGTCTAAGTCAACTGTGCGACTTTGGCTTCGATCTATAGGCCTGCACTCGAGACGGCTGTTTTGAGGCATTCATTTGATGGTAATCAGGCGATAGGATCGGCTGTCTTGGACCCAAATGCGTCAGCGATGTTTGCAAAGGCAATGTGCGGAAGTTCTATTCACGAATTAGTGATGGGCGTAGGAACCTATAGGCCTATGACGACAATGAGGTTAACGCCATCAATGAGGTACTGCAGCCAGCAGTTGTCCCGTTCTTTGCTGTCCATCGTGATGTCACTGATCAGTTTCAGCAGAATAATGCGCGATCACACTCTAGCTGCCTGTCTAACGACTGCCTTCTTAGGTCAACAATCTAAGGCATCAGTTGACACGCTTCCATGACCGGCCTTTTCACCCGTTCTGAGTCCAATTGAGCATTTGTGGGACCAGGGTAGGAGGGTTAAGGTAGCGTCATCAGCAGAAACACAATCAACACGTCGGCAGCGAAAGCAGCATTGCAGGCAGAATGGAGGAACATGCTGCAAGTCCAAAATATTACAACGTCTAAGCAGCGTCTAATCTGTTCTATGCCTATGAGATGTGTGTTGCAGCAGGTGGAGGACATATGAGGCACTGATTTTAGAATTTTTATGTCAATAGTTGTCGTGATTTGCATTGTTGTTAAACATCGGTTTCAAACACAAGATCTTCATTTCTCAAAACCAAAAGTTGGTAACGGATTTACATGACGCAATTAACATTTCTGTGTTGCGTTTTTCATTGATTGTGAGTATATTATCCTATTACCATTAACAGTGAAACTTTACCTACAATATATATATGTATAATTTGATAAATAAATCAAAGGGTAACTTTTTTTACCAGACCCTCAACTAAACTTTGGAAAAAGGGTATCTTTAAAGGAATCGAAATTAATAAATTATATTATGTTTCATTGGAAACAAAAATTATTTCTCCACATTTTTATTAGTTTTATAGATGAATTGATTTACACGGGGCACCTTAATACGTAACTTTGTGTCACAACATTTCCATTCTATAAGACGATCGAGATATTAAGGTAGTTATCTACCTCGTCGTAATTGCTGACTTCCTTTTGAAACATGCATGAAAATATCGATCAATGCCAGAGTTATTCATGTTAATTCATTTCTTTAAATGCCGATCTCAGTAGGTTAGCACGTTGACTACTCTTCTTCCAACTGAGTGTAGGGCTCCCTCTGTAGCATTGTCGCACTTAGTGCTATATTTACAAAGGCTGTGTCTTGTAGTTAAAATAAAAACAGGTTAAAACTTCTAGTTTGTGTGTGAGAGCCCTGCCTTGAAGGCCTCAAGGATTTTGCAGTGGCAAGGTGCTCTGGAAACTGGTTCAATACTGCATAGTCAAATACCGGAAATGAAGAAGGAATAAATATCGGTACATAGATCAGTCATGCAGAAGGGAATTGCGAGTCGGAGTGAGTGTCCACGAGTGATGCTGCAGAGTGGGTTACTGTAAGGAAGGCCATTCCAGGTCAAGGATCATTTGGCTTGTACTGCTTGTGGTTTTATAGTCCCCAATAACAAACCTAGCCGTCCTACGCTGGATACGTTCTAGCTTGTCTATGTTTACGGCAGTATGCGGATCCCAGACAAATGAGGAATAGTCGAGTATTGTCCTGACAAGCGTTTTGTAGGACTGGGATTTTGGTCTGGGTTGGTAGACTTGCTAGATTTCTCCGGCAAAAGCTGAGGCTGGCGTTAGATTTCTTTGTTCACGTGGTCATTCCAAGAGAGCTGATCCGATAGGGTGAAGCCAATTATACTTTTAACAGTGGCTAACTGGTGTCCATGCAGGGTGTAATTCGCAATGATTGGGTTCTGCTTCCGAGTAATTGTTAATATCTCACATTTAGAGGTGTTGAAGGATATCTGCCAATCATGTCCCCACTCCTCTAACTTCTGTAGGTATTCCTGTAAGGTATTGCAGTTTAACACTGATCTGGTTTTACGGTAGATTGATTTTGCTTTCTCGGGCAGATCGTTTTTTGTACAGAAGAGCAAAGGGCCCAGAAATCACTGGTGCTGGCTCTAATGAGTAGTTGTCAATCAGGACTCTGGTGCCGGTCACTCAAGAAGCTCTTAATCCAGTTTAGCAAGGTTCCAACGATGCCGTAGTGGGACAGCTTCTGAGTTAGGCGTTGATGGGGAACCTTGTCGAATGTCTTGCTAAAGTCTGGGAGTAGCAAGATCCTGCACGGTGATTGCCAACTGACTTCACAAGACCATCGTTTCCTGAAGCCATGCTGTTTGTCTGAAAGAATGTTATGCTGCTCAAGATGTTTCATCACCTGGCTATGTACTATGTGTTCAAGTGTCTGGCAGCAGATTGAGGTCAGGGAGATAGGCCTGTAGTTTGCAGGGGGTTGTACGGTCACCTTTCTTGAAGAGGGGTTTAACAAGGGTCTGCTTCCAGTCATCTGGGGCCACACCTTGTCCAATGGATGCTTCAAAATGATCATCAGTGATGGAGCTACCTCCTTTGCGACTTCTTTCTGGAACTTTGGAGGGATGGAATCAGGACCCTGGGCCTTGTGTGGGTCTAAGTTCTGTAGCAATTTGGCTACTCCCTTGACCCAGTGTTAACATGAAAGGTGGTCATTTCTGGGAAAAGGTCGGTTTGATGTTAATAATGGAACGCTTGACAAATCTTCTTTAGTGAAAACACTGCAGAATTATTTAATCATAATACATGTAGATGTTTTGAGATTTGGGTCACTGTAAGCGATGCCATCCTTTTTCAGTAGTGTTACGCCACTACTGTCGCAGTCACTTCTCTTACTGTCGACGCGATGTAGCTGTATTTTATTTTCTTTACTAAACTGTAGATCGCGGGTTCCATTCCAGCAGGGGTTTTAGTTTGTGTTTTCAAATTACTTTCTACTATAACTGCATTTTTTTTTCTACGAAACAAATTGAATTTGAAAGTTTTTGATTTCAAAATATCCTCTATATACTTTTCATTGAACTTCAAATTTCTCTCACCTTTTAAAAGCAAACAATACGTACCTTTTCTTCCTGCCTGTCCTCGGACAAATCCGGTTCACCTTCCTACAAGTATCAGAGAACCCTCCTCAGTTTTTATAACTAGATCACTCTCTTAGAAGCTATATACACATGTACAATGAGCTGAACATGAACCGACTGGGATGAAACAAATCCGTACGAGTTAACTAATTACAATTTTGAGTACTTTATTTTCGAATTTTATAAACAGAAATCTTTGAAATCGTTTTTCCTTTCGAAATTTAATATTTTATAGTTAGATATAACTACATATGTTTAAATTTTACTTCTGTGTAAAAGAAAAACATTTGAGGTGTAATTATACGAAAGTTGAAGTGTAATTATACGAAAGTATGGCTGTTTATAGTAGTCCGTAGCAACGTGAATGTAAATAGGACAGACAGAATATTAAGGGCAAGAAAAATCGAAAACAGCTTCGTTGAATTGAGAAAATGGCCGAGGTACAGTATAAGAATTTTCAACTTAGATCATATTCTTTTTTCTTTGTGGGTCATATGTATGATTGCAATGCAATATGTACAAATATAGATCTTCAACCTGCAGCCATGCCATGGCGCGACATTTGCCAATTATTAGGCCACCTTGTTGAAAATAACGAACATTTTTTTGTACACGATAGGTGCAGTTAAGATACACATTTTGTAAGATATGATAAGCAATTAGAAGCAAAATTTTATATTCATTCAGACGTGTGTTAAATATTGCGAACTTAGGCCATCCTTAAAAAAATGCTTGTTTGGAATTGCCGACTAGACCAGTAGGGAGGGAGGGGAATTTTTTTTTTTTAATTCAAATTTATAATGAAAATTATATATCAGAGAATTAAAGCATATTTTCTTTTCTTCATACAAAAATAACACAACCAAACAGTTAATAATCAGTCAACCTTTAATTCTTTCCTTTGATGCTGATTTTTGACAGAGTGTCCGACTTCGCATGTATCAAACGCATTTATATTAGCACACTGACGAGGCACCGAATCAATTTTGCTGCTACAAAATTTAAAATGTTACATACTTCAGGGACTTGTCAAACTGACGGACAACATTAATTCTTCAATATCAGGAATAGAATACCTAGGCTCGATCCATGTAATTTGGGGATAACTTCTTAATTGTAGATCTAACACGTCGGCGCGGCGTTGTCTAATTCAATTGCAATCTTTGCCAGTATCTCCTTCCCATGTGTCATGTCTACTAAAGCTGTATATCCTGTTACTAATTTAAGTTTGTCATATCTTTTTTTTTATCGAAATGTTTGGGTCATCCGCACTAGCATGTTTGGTATCTACCTCCACACAGTGCTCCGGACATTTTTGTGCCGAGTTCTTGTTTTTATCAAAGGTATCTTCTATAAACTCGCTATATCATGTTTAAGTTACTATGGAAAGCGTTTTGATGACGGTGCTAAAATTATTGTGGAGACCAACCCGATTAAAAAGCTATTTTTCGGAACGAAGTTAAAAAAAAAAAACTCTTTCTCTTTTGTGTTTGATAACATTTTTCAGCGGGGGGTTTTCACTGAGGCAGCCGGCAAATTCCAAACAAACAATAATTTTATTTTGGCCTTAAACTTTGGTTAGAACTTCAAATTTCAATCAAGACAATATGCTGCATCTACTACATGTATTAAAAGATTTAAAACAAAGGTTTTGTTATGTATAAAGCAGCTCAAATCTTATTCTAAGAATTTTATGTATCTCGGAATCAAGCACAATACCAGAGAATAATAACCTGTGTTTCATTATTTTAGGAAAAGGCTAAAGGTGGAATGGATGATAGCGCATTTGAGTCCCTAGAAAAGGACTTCAAAGAGGTAATATTACAAAAAAGTCTGTGTTGCAGAGTTCAAAACATTTTTTACTAAGTGAATATTATCAATGATACATAGGGCTCAGCCGCTGTGTGATAATACCGGTATTCCGATATATTGTAATTCGTTTATAGAAAATAATCAATACCGGTATATCAGCAAAGATGCTCGGGCTAGGAATTCACATTCAATTTGCGATTCCTCAGGTTAAATATTGTTTCTTATTTTCATTTATTTTGGGTAGAAATCAGTCTTAAAATCATGCAATGAATTAAGACAAAAGATTGTTGATAATCTTATTTGAAAATATTGCAGTACATTTGAAAATATTGCAATATATCGCGATACGAAAATTTCACCCGATACGCTGCCCTAATGATATATACATAAAAACATCAGTATATGTCAAAACTAGTAACGGTGTAATGTACTGCATGATTTCAAGTGTGATGATTATTTTCCGGTTTTTCAAAGGTTCTTGAACAGTTGAAAGGGGACAAAACACTTGACAAGTTTCGACAGGAGTATGAAAAACTTCACAAAGCACTGAAGAAAAGCCATGAAAGTGAGAAACGTTTGATGCAAAAAACAAGGGAGTTAAATGCCGAAATCACAGCCAACTCTGCCAAAGTTGCTACTGCATTAAAATTGTCTCAAGAAGACCAAAACCAAATCCAGTCATTAAAGAAAGAAATCGAAAAGGCATGGAAGACTCGTGATGCTGCATACGAAAAAGAGACAAGGGCAAGGGAGACAATCCAGCAACTAAAGATGGAAATTGCAAATCTAAGCAAACTTGTGGAACAGGGAGCTGGATTAACTATGGGTCAAGAACATAGGTATCTGCAATGATTCTTCATAGGAAATAAACATGCATGTCACACAAATACAAACAGGCTACATGACATTTAATGGCATTTAAAGGCATTAGTGTTAAAAACTTAAAACTTTTCTTCAGCTATTTATGAAATAACAGCTAGGATACATTTGAATCTGTTGTGCAATTTAATCATTCTCGTTTTGTTTGCCAGTGTCAATGAACTTTTGAAAATGAAGGAGGAATTGACTAAGGAGAGAGATGAGCAATTGAATGATATAGTCAAACTACGGGAGTCCCTTGCCCAGGCAACATCACAGGAGCAAAAACTTGAGGCTGACAAAAAGGAGTGTGAGGAAAAAATACAGGAGGTAATTCTGGACAGAGGATATTTATATATCATTCATACAACACTGCAATTACTGAAATGAATATTCATGACAAAGTGATTGTACATGTATTCCCATTAGACATTAAAAAGTTGGTTTCTAAATCATTGCAGCTTAATCAAGAGATACAAGTAAAGAACAATGAAGCTCAGCGTGAAAGTAGAAAAAAGGATAAGATGGAGAGAGAGCTGAAGCAGGCCAAGGCCGATCTGGATGCCAAGACTGGAGAGATCAAGAATCTGCAAGGCCGCATAGATAACTACAAAGGGGATATCTCAAAACTGGAGCAGCAAATGAAAGAACAAAAAGTGGGTTTTATGATATGACATGTATCCTATAGTTCTTTCTGTAATGGTGTCTGTGATTTCATTAATTGTTGGGTGTTCAACGAANTTTTATGATATGACATGTATCCTATAGTTCTATCTATAATGGTGTTTGTGATTTCATTAATTGTTGGGTATTCAACGACAACAACAAAAGTGGAAATATATTTATAAATTTGCTTGATACATGTATGCTAATAAAAGAATTTCTTTTTGTCACAGATTTTGAATGAGAGAACCATTAAAGATGCTGACATTTTACATACCCGGTTTGCAAAGCTTCAGTCTGACTTTGAAGGACAACTGATTACTACTGATCAACTGACTGCTGAAAACCAAGGCAGAGTTACAGAACTGAAGGTATTCAACACAGACTTATATACTAATCTACATGTATTTATCTTGTACCATACAAAATATTGTTTGGATAAGTCTAACATGATCCAGGTCATTACACTACAAGGACAATAATTCAAGTACCTGATGCAAAAAAGAAAATCAGGTTTTCTTCTCTCTCTCTCTCTCTCTCTCTCTCTCTCTCTCTCTCTCTCTCTCTCTCTCTCTCTCCATTTTTTCGCTCACGGTGATAATTGTAATATATCTGTAGCAAAAAGAAGACGAAGTTAACGGACTTAAATCGGAGACTCAGCGACTCAACAAAATGAGAGAGACCATCCAAAGAAAACTTCGACAGGTAGAGGAAAATAAATCAGATGTGGAACAACAGAAGGAAACTCTCAAAAGTCAAATCATTGGGTTAGAGAGGGGTAAGAAGAAATCTAATCAGATATTTTTAAATTGTTTAAATCCTGATCAAATAGTAATGATTTTATTTTTTAACAAAATGTCAATGTCTGTCTGATTTTGAGAGGAAATTGTTTCGTTTTTCTTCAATAGAACTGGAGGCAGCCAAGAAGCAAGCTGAAACAGATAAGAAAACAATTGACGATAGAACAAGAGAACGTGACATCCTTCAAAAGGTTTGTTTGTGATTGAAAAAAAAATAATAAAAGGAACATAAAAGAAAACAACTCTCCAAATTTTGCAAACATTACAAAACACAGAAGATTTCATTTGACTCACTTTTTTGTACAGAGCATGCTGAAGGCTGCAAGTGCCACTCAAAAACAAATACACCTTGTCAGACTTCATGAGCAGTCCAAGAAGAACCTGGAGCAAGATATTCAGAATTACAGAGAGGAGGCTCAAAAACAGAGAAAGATCATCTACCAGCTGGAGAAGGAAAGAGATCGATACATCAATGAAGCCAGTGATCTCACTCAGAGGGTAGGGGATTTATGATTAAGTGTTAATTTGCAATTTAATTACTATGGAATCATTTTAATTCATGGGGGCCAATGTTCATGGGTAACCAAAATTTTGCTGGTCTATGGGGATGTAATTTCGTGGGTAATTCATATATAATGCAAACGGCATAATATATATCTATAAAGATTAAAAGGAAAATGAAATATGTTCATGGGAATGTTAATTTGTGGGTAAAAGTGACCCACGAAATCCACGAACGTCGGTCCCCCACGAACATTAATGATTCCACAGTATACTGTCGAATATCATTCCTATGATACATGAAAAGAAATCATGCACATATTATATGCTTCGTTTTGGTTATTAACTCACAATTGTTCTTTGGTATAGGTTCTTTCTCATATGGAAGACGTGAAGGTTCGTGAAATGCAGATTTTCGACTACAAAAAGAAGATTGCCGAGGCGGACACTAAGCTAAGACAGCAGCAGAACTTGTATGAAGCTGTGAGGAGCGACAGAAATTTGTACAGCAAGAACCTCATCGAGTCCCAGGTTTGAATGATATACTTATCTAGTTTTATGAAATGCACTTAAACCATCCTGAGGTATATTGATGCCCTTAGTTATTTGACTAATGGAAATCTTTGTGCATTGAAATTTAGGATGAGATTACTGAAATGAAGAGGAAACTGAAGATCATGAACCACCAGATTGATCAACTGAAGGAGGAAATTCAGGCCAAGGAGAATGCACTGCTGAAGGAGCACTTTGAACATCAGCGAGTGGAAAAGGACAAAGAGAACCTCAAATCCGAGCTGAACCGTCTAAAACAACAAGCTCAGGAGAGTAAGGCTTACATTGAGGCCCAGGAAGCTGAGGAGAGGAAGCTGCTGAAGATCATCGCTGAAGCAGATGCTGAGCGGGTCAGACAGAAGAAGGAGCTGGACCAGGTAAGCTAAAGTTAAAATCTCCAAACGTACACATTGTCCAGTGATATGGATATTCCATTTTTGTAAAGTTGGAGAGATGAATTAAGAAACAACCAGATTTCAGCCCCTCTCTTTCTCTCTCTAGTTCCCAGTTAAGCTTTGCAGTGTGTTAATGAAAGTGGAAAAAAAGTTTTACACAATATTTATACTTGATTCCTATAGGTGATCAGTGAGAGAGACATCTTAGGAACCCAGCTGGTGAGAAGAAACGATGAGTTAGCTCTTCTGTATGAGAAGATAAAGATACAACAGTCCACACTAAACAAAGGAGAAATCCAGTACAACCAGAGGCTGGAGGATATCAGAGTACTCAAACTGGAGATCAAGAAACTCCGACGGGCAAATGCCATCCTTGAGAAGAGAGTTGCCAATGTCAAGGACCTCAGGTAAACAGCAAGATTTATTACATAGGGTCACGAACTTGGATTCTGTTACTGGGAGTTCCTAGGTGTCAGAAATAGTTTCCAGTAATATATTGCAATGATTGAATGAATATTGTCTTTCCAGACTCGAGGTCTACCACATTCAGAGAGAATTGCTAAGGGAGAGAACTAGATGCAAGGCCTTAGAGGAAGAATTAGAGAATCCAATGAATATTCATAGATGGAGAAAACTGGAGGTTTGTATTCAGAAAAGTTCCAAAAAAAGGGCAATGAAATTCAGACACAGAGTGAAGTTAAGTTCTGAGTATCCTATATCATTAAACTAACCTTGACCTTTATTTACAGGGTAGTGACCCAAGTACATACGAGATGATCCAGAAGATTCAGACTTTGCAGAAGCGTTTAATCTCCAAAACAGAAGAGGTGGTGGAGAAGGAACTATTGATTCAAGAGAAGGAAAAGCTGTATCTGGAACTGAAACATATTTTGGCGCGACAACCTGGTCCAGAGGTCGCGGAGCAACTCACCATATATCAACAAACACTCAAAGAAAAGACAAAGCAAATGAAGGTATGACTGTCCTGTCAATTTATATTGCTTAATAAAGTTCACTTTTAAAGTATTTGTAGCACATGATACTTAGATTTTTAATTTTTCTTTGCAGTCTATGGCATCTGAATTAAATATGTACGAGTCTCAAGTCAATGAATACAAATATGAAATAGAGAGGATAGCCCGAGAACTACAGGAGGTGAAGAAGAAATATTTTATGCAGAAAAAGAAAGAACAACAAACAAAGTAAGCATATATAGATATGTTAAATTCTGTCTAACTGTGCATATTACTATACTGTGGTTTCATCAATATTCATTGGCATCAATTCTCGTGGATCAGACAAAAACCACAGTGTTTCATGGGTGCGTAAATTCATGGATGCCCAACATGAAAAAAAAAAAAAAAAACGATCGTGGACAATGACGGAGCAAAAACTGGAAAATTTTATTTCAGAAGCACCAAACTTCGATGAACATTTGAATTTGTGGTTGAGGTCTTCAGTGAAATCCACGAAAATTGGTGTTCAATGAATAATGATGAAACCACAGTAAATGGTTATAAATTTACCAGTACTGAGAATAAAATCTCTCAAGAGAAATTAACTATACAGTATAAAAGCATATGGAAAGTTTCCAATTTTTCACTTTAAATACTTTTCGTATATTCCTACATTAAACACATTTCGTCTAAGACACAGTACTATTTGCTTTTACAGAGAACGGGAGCGGACGTTGGCGCAGGCTGGGGCCCCTGTTATCCAAGCACAGAGAACAGATGGGCCTCGATTCACAGGAGGAGGGTTCAACCTCAAATCCACAAAAACAGCTGCTTAGCAGTACCATGAACATAACAATGTGATGACAACTCTTGGACATTTGGCCTACCCAACATTTTGACAATTTTATGTTTAGACTCTGTTTTCCTCTATCAAAAGCTAATTTTTTATTATCTAATGAATGTCCAGCACCAAACATAATCACAATATAAATGATATGACATTTAAAAAAACAAAACTTTGCATGGAAGTCAGTATTTTTGTTATTATGTCTGTGATAATTCTTTTTATTAAAATATTTATATTATTGAGATAGTAAAACGAATTTGTTGTCTATATTTTAACTGATACTTTATTCATTTCAACTCATCTACCTGAGTGAATGAATCATCGGAAAACATCCAAACATCCCCAATCCATTCCATCCAGCAAGAATTGCAATTTACATCTATAATCATTGGTGAGACACGTGTGACGTGTTGAGAAAATGAACTTGTACCAGTACGTGTATTTGGGAAACCTATTAAACAAGCAGTGCATAACACACCACTATTTTTAGTATAAGTGAATTGTCTAGAAGTTCCTCAAATGGGTAAAGCCGTATCTATAAATAAGGAATAAATGTGGAGTTGTTTGTATCATAGGGATACATAACAAAAGCATCATGGTAACTTGTATAATGGAGAGAAAAAATTATTCAATATACCTCCCTTGTTTTTACATCTCGCCCATATTACAAAAAAATCTCATAGTTTGTGAAATAAAGGACATAAGGATTTTTATACTCAAAATTTTCCATATATACAACAAGCCTCTTTGTGAAGTAAGCATGCGTTACTTGTGAATAATATCTTTCAAATCTCTTCGGCACAATCACGTCCTTAAATTTTACAATAATTAAGCTTAAGCTAGTCGTCAACTGAGCTGCTTGGTCAGGTGGACCTTGACCCAGTTCTACGGGAGAGAGGACTAAATTGAGAAGGCCATGTGCACAGATCTAGTGGTGCAATCAAGTGCGCACTCAGTTTACAAGTTCCTGGAGTTGGTTGACCAAAGATGACTTGGAGAGAGGTAACAAAGAGATCATAGAGTGACACTCTCCACTGCTAATGCTCACGACAGAATGAAATGGGAGATCTGGCCTGGAGGTTATAGAACTTGTTTCTGTACTCGTACTCAAACTCGTACTTGTGCCGATTCATTTATCTATGCACAGCCATGTTTGTTTGAGTGCAACTCGGATCAAACTCTAAAGCATACTAAAACATCTTGACATTACTCCATTTGAGTATAAGAAGTTTCATAAAGAATTAAATCACCGAGTTTGAGCTTGAGTATGAAAACGTGCTCAAAAAAGTTTTATAACCTCCAGGCCTGGGGTGAAACTGCCATGTATGTAGCTATCTGGAAGGGGGCCAACTAGAGTGGAAAATGCCCCCGGACCTGCATGTTAAAATAAAGAACCAATGATGATGATGATGAAAGGCCTCCTTCAGGACTTATGTTTTTATCCTACTGATCACTTCCTCACATTACTTCTGCATGTACCAGTATTTGAAACCCATCAAAGATTTGATATCAAAAATAGGAAACCTGGGCAGATTTTTTTCAAAAATCTTGCATTTATTTCAAACATCTGTTCATCAAGCACTAGAATAATCAAAGTATTCAATGTTTATGTAAATATTTCACNTTTTTCAAAAATCTTGCATTTATTTCAAACAACTGTTCATCAAGCAATAGAATAATCAAAGTATTCAATGTTTATGTATATATATTTCATTTCTAATATATATGAATGGTATGATTTTTGTAATCATAGTACTGTACGAGAATATTTAGCGCACTATTTATATTGACGCAGACATACAGTTCCGCTAAATTAAATTGTGCGCTAAAACGTTTTCATTGACTTTAAATCATTGACCAAGTGGTATCATTGCGCTAAAATAAGTTTGCGCCAAAAGGCTTTCATTGCTGATGGCGCTAAAATATGTTTGCGCCAAATATTCTCGTTTTACAGTATCATTTTTGAAGGGTGTATCAATATACAGTTAACGTATATCATCTGAGGGAGTTAGCAAAGATTCAGTTCCCCGAAGCCAGGACTATTTCCCGAGGCGTAGCCAGGGAAATATCCTGGCTGAGGGGAACTGGAAATCTTGCTAACTCCCTCTGTGATATACGTTAACTGTTTTATTATAACCGATACAATTGAAAATATGATAAAAAAAACATTCAATAAAACAGTTCATTTAATCGTTATCTATCGCGTCAGCACTCGATAAATCCAGATCCATTGCATTTTTCTGGATGCAAGTATTATTTTTCTAACACAGACAACGACCACCTAAACGATTTTCTTTTGCGTTTACACTATTACGGACTTAAGTTTATAGATTTTCAATTCACTTTTGTATTAAAAAAATCATCAAACCTTGGTAGTCGCCTTGTTTACTACATGCAACCGTTTACTAAAGCATTGTGTCGTGCAAAGCGTTGTGACGTAACAATAGCGTTAACGTAATACGTGAGTAATACGTGACGTTAATCCATGGCCGTTGGCTGAAAAACATATGACGAACATTTCGGGTCTTTATGTATATTAAAAAAGAAAAGTCTAGAGGATTACGAGTAGCCAGGAATTAGTTCTCAAAGCAGGATTAGTTCATATGACTAACGCCGGGATTAGTCCTGCAACGGCAATTTCCAGGGAATTAGCCAAATCTAACCACCTACTTTTAATTAGTGAAAAATCAGTAAAGGTATAATAAATGATAACCACCATAGGAATTTACAAAATTTTGATTTCTCATGCAATGTTTTTTACATTGAGGTCCATGGGAAAACATGTTTTATATATTTAAAAAGTTAAGAAATTGGAAATTTCAAAAAAATTTCTCAGAAAGAGTTGCAAAACTTTTCCATAATAAAAACATTAGATAAAGTTATAAACCATTTGCTGCAAATATTTTTTGAAAATCAATTGTCAAGGGTGGGTATAAGTATATCCAAAAAGTTTCATGTACAAAAACGGTAGGCTTCTAACCATTTACCAGTCGTGTAAATTTAATTTTCAATTTCATCATAATTTCACAATTAACATTAATCTTGATTTTAATTGTTTAAAATAGTTCAATCTCCTTTTA
>CAJDSM010047977.1:0-10827 GCA_903981925.1 Ostrea lurida | reverse complement strand
TGTTTGTAATGAAAATTTGCATATTAATAGATAAAAACATGAATTTAACGAAAATGGTGGTTTCATATACTTTAGCAATGTTTGTCAGTTTTTATCAAGGTTGTCCACGAACTTTACGGACAACCCTCGTATAATGTTGTTTGCATTGATAAGGGTACCTAAGTTTAGCCGGTGCATCTCTAACTAAGATGTTTTTCAAAAAACATCGTGTGCAGTGTTATTCCGAGATCTCGGAGGTGGGTCTAATCAAAAACCAAACTGCAATCCTTAAGAAAATGTATGTAGTTATTCAACATGAACTCGAACCATTCTGACATAGAAAAGACTATCATATGGTGGTAGAAAAACAATTAGACCATCCTAATCCTTTTTAAATTTGATATACCGACGAAACTGTTCTGTCTTTCGTACTCGTATATTAATGTAAACACTATCTATATGTGCATATGACAACAGGAAGTCCAGCTTCAAACACCAATCATGATGCTCAAATACGCTCAAATACGAATCATCTTGCGCCTCCTGACTTTTGGTACCAGGGCACTAACTACGAAAATGCCAAGCTTTGCTGCACTTTAAACAAGTCGGTGAAGTCCGTCCTGGAGTCTTTTTCCTCCACCTGGGTCAGGTTCAGCGAGGTGCTGGTGGAAAACGCCCCCGAAAACATTTACTGTCCCTCAGAGCAGCTTCAATGCGTTTGAAATGTAGCGATGCAGAATTCACCACTCTGATATTGACTACCACCCAGAAAAGTTCTGTTTTGTGAAGCCAATTTGGTATACACATAAAAGTGTTTGCCAACTCAAACACTGAATAATCAGTAGTTTGAAATAAGAACATTTACTATACATTATAGTGTTCTCGAATTAATGTTACTATCATAAATTTGGCGCTAACGCTTATAGCGTAATTACGAACTGTAACTATGACGTACTGTGACGTCACGCTATTGTCTATGTAACGTTGAACTATTATTACAAAACGTCTCCATCTTGAGTAAACAAGTTTTTATACATCGAAGTGTTTTATCTGCATCTCTAATCCAAGACAGAACTTACAACTAAATCAATATCTAACATAATATTAGTACGTGAATTTACAGTGTCCCATTCTCTATGTCTGAAGAGAACTATAATTCCAATAGTATTTATATTCACGACTTTTTCATAATTTAATCCCAGGATACATATGATGTAATGGCTTTCTGAAGCTTGTTCTTGTTGCTATAGTACTAAAGGAAAAATCTTAAAACCAAGCAATGCGAGATTGTGTCATTAAATTTTATTGACCAAATGAATAACAAAGGAAAACAGAAGTACCTAGATGTAAATTTTTGACATATACCAAATGTTGATTAAAACAGCTGGGATGCGATCACGTTATTAATTATTTTTAAAGTTTAACATATAAAATGGCGAAGCAAACGATGAGCTAATCGTTATCATATGATATTGCCAATTACTGCTTATCCCAGCTATTGTTACATAATGCATACAGTTAAACGTTTGTGCAACAAGAATGTGGCATAAGAAAAAAGACCCACCTTCAACACGTTGGGAACGTTTCCCCTTTAGCAAGATCTCGCTAAAACGCGATTATCCCTCTCTAGCAAGAACATAAACAGTACAATATACAGGTGTTTTGCAGCTTTTCTTGAAAATAATGGCAAATCCCGTGCCTTGTTCAATAAGTGCGACAAACAGTTGACATGACAGGAATTACTTTAAAGGCATGTAGTTTTTTTCAATCAGGCAGAAACTAATGCGTATTGACGTTAAAAGATTAAAAAGGATAAAAAATGGTAAATTGTAAAAAATGAATGATAAATTGTCGTTTTGTGAAGTTTGTCTGCCAGAGAATCTGATTAATTATACGAATTACAAGATTCTGATGACGTTCCGATAACTGTAGACAACGTCAGAGACGACGTCACAATGCTATCTATAGGCACAGCAAGGTTTAACAGTTGAAGAAAAAATACACATTCTATTACTTAGATATATTCCTTATGAACTGCTGTAATTATTTTTTTTTTTAACTTCCTAGTTTATATGTACTTGAAAACTTGAATTTTCATTGTGGCTGTTAGTCATTTTGAAATTTTTTGTCGTTGAGGCCTCTTGTAAACTGCGTGTGAGCACGTGCGGAATAGCTTTCCGAACGAGTTCAAACTAGGGGTCATATGAATAAAGGCGGGGCTAAATCGAATTTTTGTCTTCCCGACAAGAATTCAACGAAACTGTATTTTATTATTTTGGAGTAAGAATAAAGTAAATAATCATATTGGTAACAAATATTATATTTAATATCGTCATAAATCTTACCGATTTCAATGCATTCTAAGTGAAATAAAAATATTGAGAATTTTTTGTTAGACGAATATTTTGTTAGACAATATGCCTTTAATATAATTAATAACTTAGACAAGAAATCCTTAATCATCATTGCTGCGTAAGAGAGCAGCACGCTGAAACCCAATACAGATTGCGAGTACATGTACTTTTGTTTTGGTTTATATTTGCAGCAGAAGTGTCGGACATATAGCACTTTTTTCTTCTTTTTCACGCGAAGTACAAATCTGTAAATTTCCAGGTGTTTTTCTCGGTTGAACGGGATATACATGTACTTTTCTCGCTACAGAGGGATAATCGCGTTTTAGCAAGATCTCGCCATAGGGAAAGGGTTCCCAATATGTTCAATACTAGCTCAAGTATTACAGAATGATATGCATGTTATCAAAGCATTAACATATACATGTATACATGTAAATACAATAAATTCTAACTTTAAAAATATCATTGTACAATATGTAGTAGACTAATTTCAATGGGAGGAGGAAGGGAGGTGGTGGATACATTTTCCGAGCACGTGTACTTTGACTGGTTCGCATTAGTTAGAACGGAGCCCGAACCTAATTATATGAATTTAACGTTTCATTATACATGTAATTGTGAATAAAGTTACCTTTTGCAAAATGCAAGACATTTGATATTGCCATATACAATGAAAATGGCTTGTAGATAAAACATTTTATGATATAAAATTATATTTATTTCAATATTATTAAGAATGGAAAAAAGAGTATATCAATAAATCCGAAATTGCGATGTACATGTATTTATACTAGTATATTTGCATATCCACTGTTGCTCTATATATGCTATAACTGCAAATCTATCAATTGCATTCATACCTCTATGAATCACACTTGAATTTCTTTCTATGAATGCTATTGATTAGAACACTTCTATGCCCCGCTTTTGCAAACTTCACAGTCAACTTAACATGTAGCGGTGAAATGCTATATAACCAATATTTTACATAATATTTATGTATTAAGTTTTAAAGGCATATGCGTCCTAACACCATTTTATTTTTTTGATCAGCACGAAACTAATGCGATTGAGTAAAAAGATTAAAAAGGAGTAAAAAATGGTAAATTGTAAAAAATAAAATGATTATATATTGTCGTTATTGTGAATGTGTCTGCCCAGAGAATCTGATTAATTATACGAATTACATAAGATTCTGATGACGTTCCGATAACTGTCGACAACGTCAGAAGACGTCACAATGCTACAGCACAGCAAGGTTAACAGTTGAAGAAAAAAAATACACATTCTATTACTTAGATATATGTTAACCTCGCCATTTTGTATATATTCTATGAATTGCTGTATATTTTTTTTAACTTCCTAGTTTATATGTACTTGAAAACTTGAATTTTCATTGTGCTGTAGTCATTTTGAGAATTTTTTGTCGTTGAGGCCCCTTGTAACTGCGTGTGAGCACGTGCAATAGCTTTCCGAACGAGTTCAAACTAGGGTCATATGAATAAAGGCGGGGCTAAATCGAATTTTGTCTTCCCGACAAGAATTCAACGAAACTGTATTTTATTAGTTTGGAGTAAGAATAACAGTAAATAATCATATTGGTAACAAATATTTAATTTAATATCATCATAATCTTACGATTTCAATGCATTCTAGTGAAATAAAAAATATTGAGATTTTGTAGACAAATGCCTTTAAGATCAAGATGCCATTTTGATTTTGTATTTGGCCAAATCTGACCTCATTAAAATTTTGAATTAACTACATAAAAATATATCTTGTATTAAAATGATGTTTATACAAAAATAAAATATGAAATGCAAGCTAAATGTGGAATTCTACATTCACAAGGGCGACAACTCTTTCTGTTTCAGGAACAAACTGCCTATGCATAGGGTTATCATTTATCTCCAAAAAAATGACTTCACAATTTATGTAAGAAAAACTGTACTATTGATAATAATTTATGGTACAGCTGCAACTTTTGAAAATCAAAATCGTTTGATGTTTTAGCCTCTATAAACAATAATCTGGAGAAAGAAAAAGCTTTCCCACCTAAATCCTATTGACGTTGGTAACGTCATTTGGCTGCATGTTTACGTACGTACATGACGATTGCAAAGTGAGTAAAATAGCATCAATGCATTGTTACGTCATCGAAAGCGCCGTATAATCGACAATCTTTCAGAAACAAAACGATGAATAATGAATGAGATAGTCAACTCACAACTTTGTAATCATTAAATCATCCAGTGTATTTGAGATTTTTTGTAACTCTCTACATATAATCTTTGAGGTTATATATCCTTTTTAGCACATGCAAATTTCATCAAAATCTTACACCCATGCAACTCAGTGTTGTTGGACCCCACGAAGGGAAAATACCTGGCCTGACGTAGCTTTAAATAATAAACAAAATACCTAAAACAACAGTGAAATATCTAATGTGATTTAAGACTCACGAACGACACACAGCAAGATATCTAGATGGAATTAAGCTGTATTATTAGTAATTTCGGATCCCAACGACAACTATATATGCAGGGGTCCACAAAGGGAAACAAATAATAACAATGAATAACGTTTTTCAGTGAACATGGCATTAAGAAATGCAATTGCTCTGCTGGCAATTTCCTATGATGCGCTAACGCGCATCATAGAATATGCCAGCAGAGCAATTGAATTTCATAACGCCATGTTCACTGAAAACGTATCCATTCTTATTTGAAAACGAATAAGTAATGTATGGATACTATTAGGGAGGGGGTGAGTACAGTGAACAAATTGGAATCATGAAAAAATAAGAATTCTTTTTGAAGATTTTATCGATGTGTAAACTTAGCCGGGCATTTTACTCACAAACTTAACATGAAAGTGCAAAGCTTCATACTTTTATTCATTTTCGAAGTAAAATGCCCACATGTTTACACATCGATGAATTTGCCAAATGAAATATTTCATAAATTCTCACTTTTAGATCAAAATTACTATAGAATTTCCATTGTCGTCCCATTTCATTTTCATATTAATTTAAGAAATGGCATGACATTGGTGTCTAGTCTAAATAAATTCTGAATGAATAGATGATAATATTGAACTTTCCCTTTAAAGGGCATGAACACGTTTTGAGTTAAAAAGGTTAAATTTTAGATTTCCATTTATAATGTTTACAATGCTTACTGATGTATTTCTAATGGCAGCAAAAATGGGATGTGATTTGTTGAGTTACAAGTGAGATTCAGCGCTTACAATTATTGTGATGTAAACAAAGGTCGTGCCATGCTTTTTGTTTACATATATTGAATATGCTACTAAACGTTTCGTTAAAGCAGATTTTTTTTTTCAATTACAAAATCATTCTGAACACAATTAAACAGTGTCCTCCATGGACACTGATCTGCCGGCACTGGATCCTGCCGTCGCTTTTGTCGAGGTCCGTGATGCCTACACTCGGCTTATATACATATGTGGGTTTTTTAGGACTATGATTACGTTTAATATTGTTTACTTCGCAATTTATATCTACTTAATACTGTTACAATCACTAATTTAGATTTTTTTTTCTGTTTGCACTCTGGTAAATCGATCCAGCCCGCCTGGGTATGTACATGTAGAAAGTACAATAATGCAGTCTATACAACCCTTCATTCAATAGCATGCTAAATGTTTTGAAATATAGGGTTGTCTTATCTCACTGGGTGACAGTAACGCAGAATTTATCTCGATACACCTCTATTTTTGTAAAATAACTACCATCAAGTAAAATTTCTTTAGGTAAAGCCAGTACATTGTATATACATATATTATCTGCCAACCCAAACAATGGATGAATTCCTAATTTTGGTACTTGTAAAGGCAAAGATAACGAACAGTGATCAATCTCGTAAGTCCAAATACAGTCAAAAACGGAGTTAGCCAAACACGGACACCTGGATACAACAGAGGTGGAATCAGGTGCCTAGGAGGAGTAAGCATGCCTGTCGACCGATCACACCAGCCCTGAGTTCATGAGTCCATTGTCAATGCATGGACTTTCATTTCTGTGCCAAAGTTATTTGGCGAAGTTAACAAACAACGGCATTTTTTGTTTTTATTCGTAACAAAGGAGGGGTAGTCCGTTTACATTATTTCGACAAAGGGCTCACGGCGATTGTGACTGGTCGGCAAAGGATGCTTATTCCTCCATGGCATCCGATCTGCCTCACTTTGTCGGAGGTATGGTTGCCCTATACTCGACTTTTTATATTTTGGGTATCATGATTGCGTTTAAACGATGTTATCTTCGCCAATTTATATTATCCAGATGAGAGATTAGGTGCCTAGGAAAAGTAAGCATTCGGTCACACCCGCCGCGAGCCATGTATTTCATCGGTAATTCGTAGCAAAATTGTGTGAGATATTGGTCTAACAATGTGATTAAACACGCCAGACAGCATTTGAGCAATAATAAGTTGTATTGGCAAACTAGATCGTTATAAAAAAAACCTTCACGGACACCAGTCAATCTAATGCACAACCAAAAGTTGTCAACGATCGCATTATCAACACACGGCTATGCAAAGAACCCCTAGATTCAATTGCGCTCGGAGTAAGTAACCTGCATGTGCAAATTAAATTAAAAAAATAAGAATATGATGCTCTGGACAATTTAATGTCCTATGATTTCGTAGTAGACTACTTTCTGATGTTTGTTTGACGCTTGAATCTGTTTTGACAAACTAATACCTTGAATATGTGGTAACGAAATAACTTCAACTACTTTATGCCTTTTCAAAACCTGTCTCAAAAATGTCATTATACATGTATCTACAGAGATCCTGTCAGTTTCCGTCAATTACCTACACCTTTCTACCGGTGCTTGAGGATACAAACTGTTTTCATATGCGATAATAAAAAAACTGAGACATTGAGTAATAAATACACATAAAAGCAAACTGGGGCTTGTCTACAGACGTTTGCTATTCTGGCAACCATACATACACGCAAAGTAGACAGCATTATTTTGCAGATGATCATAGACATTCCATTCAGCAATTTTGGAGTATGTTCCTGTATGGAATATATTGTAATAATTATTGTATGCTTAAAACATAATTATTACATAATATTTAAATTCAATGAAGAGAGGTGTCATGTCTGTTAAAACCAATAAAGGGGTTATATATACTAATCAAAATTTCTAACGTCCCAGTAAACCCTTCGAATTGCACTGTTTTTCTATTTGATTATTTTGACTATACCGTTTGATTAGTATAAAGAATACGAATAAACAAAACAAAATGTTTTCACCGAACCTATTGTTATTTAAGTTGCGCGATCTTTTAGCCGTCGAGGCATTTGTGTACACTTCCGGTTCAGTAAAATTTCCGGAGAAGTATTAAGATAGTTTTGTGTCTCTTTTGAAATATCTAGCGACCGATAATAAATTCAAATTACGTCCGTGATTTGTAAAGAACAAATTAAGAATTTCTAACTTAGTATCCATGTTTGTAAGCACAAAAAACAAATAAAGCGAAGGTAAACAAACTTCTTTTAAACTGCGCCAAGTTTGGACCATGCCGACAGCTCTTGCGCGTTCTTATGTAGACATGCACTACATTATACATAACTGTTTTTTGGTTTTTTGAATATAACTAACTTTAGAGAACACATGGGTACTACAATTCTTAAGAGGAAAACCCGGGGAAAATATCGAAATCGCCCATCATGCTTTTCAACAATAGCGGTCACGCTCGAGTAACTACAAATCCGATTGCAATTTTGTTGGTCTAAAGGGTTCAGCATTGTAAAAGGCAAATAATATTAATGTCCATTGACCATAAATTCTGAAATAGTTTTCAAACCTTTGAGAAATATAAGTGGGGCGTTAGAAATTTTGACCAGTTCTGTTCGTGGATTTCGTTGGTCACTCTCACCGACGAATTTTCGTCCCCACGAACATGTTATATTTCCCTTTTAATCGTTATAATATTTAGCCGTCACATTATTATCAATTACCCACGAAATTACGTCCCACGAACCAGGTTTTGGTCATCCACGAACATTGACCCTCCAAATTAAAATGATTCCACAATATATTAGTACAATTTGAGTCGAAGGTAAATGATAAAAGTCAAGGTTGTCATAGAATAAAACATTCCTTAGAATGATACTTCAGGTGCACGGACGACTGGTTCTAGAGTCAGAAGTTATTCCATGTGCGACTACCAATTCTAGAATTGATTGAATTGAACTTCCAAAGGAGGTTATTTTAATGTGACCACCTACATAAACCTCTAACCGGGAGAAGTCTCACTTTATAGACAGGTTTCTTGGACTAATTTCATTGTACATAAGTACATGCAATGTACATCTTTATCAGTCTTTGAATCTAGGCAGGCTATTTATAATTACAAGTTGTTGTTGCAGAGGTTTTAACAGTCACGTTTACAGGCAACATTTCGCAAATGTTATGGTCGTTATAAATATCTAGTTTGCCAATACAATCTGCTGCTGGGTCAAATGCTGTCTAACGCTTTTTTAGCAATTGTTAAGCCGTTTTTCATATACACTGTACTTAATTGACTATGGATTAATGGACTCCTGGCGGATGTGACTGGCCGACAAGGGATGCTTAATCCTCCTAGACAGTTACCCCCACCATTGATGGGTCTGGGGTTCGTGTTTGCCCAACTCTTGTTTGATATAATTCTATTTGTGACTTGCGATATTTATCAATGTTCGTTATCTTTGTCTTTTCTTTTGATCTCACCGAAGCTCTATTCTATTGATAAGAGGCGTGTAAATAGTTGATAGATATGATAAGAAATCACAATACATTGCAAACATATTGTAATTTTCAATTACTAATCTTTCAATAATGAAGACGTAAAAGGGTTTATTTTTCACATTATAAAAGTAATGAATCACTTCAAAAATTTAATGAATAATTATTTTGGCAATTGTACATTTGCATCAAAAGTCAACTGTATGACGTTAAATAATTTGTTATTTCACTTCCTAACATGCCCACCTTAGTCTATTGTGCAATTGTAACCATTTATTGTGTGTTTACAAATTGTTGATAGGGTGATACATTGCGTATAATTTAACGCAGACTGCATCAAAATCTTGGGATACCCAATTCTTCATGGCCATTTGATGAGTCACTACATGTACAATATGTAGATTGTTGTCCCGTTGTGTTAGATCGAAACATAACCCCGACTTTGCGTATCTACTTACATTTTGTGGGCATTATGCAATCTATGAAGATCTAGTCTAATGCTTTTACAAGATCGTTTTGTCATCTTATATAATTATAAAGAATAGATCCCCTAAAATCTACAAACACACATTGTGTCTAATTTATTAAAATGTGATGTTGGTGATAATTATCCCATACTTGCTCTACAAAATATATAAAGCGTGTCTGACAAATAGGAAAAACAAATTATGGTCCATAATTCATGTCAATGCATGACTTATAAAACCACATCAAAATAAATTCCTTTTTCTTAAAGTTTTCAAGTTACTTTCATGATACAGGCAGTTGACAATCCATGTAGAAATTATGTTTTTTGTAAAAAAAAACATGTCAACTTAGACAAATGAGTGTGCGATATCGGGTTATATCCCATTCAATTCCAGTTGCAAGGGATTGATAGTCCCTCGAAAAGGGGTCTAGTAAGAAACAATTTGGCCCTTTCAGATACCTCATCCCAGCAGTTGCAAGATTGCATCAAATCGTTAAATGGATTGGCTGGGTCTAAAACGTAGTAAGGTTCGTTGCTGCAAAAAAATAGAAATTACTTTGATTGATTACACTAAATAATATTTCAATCAATTCTGCAATATATTTATGGAATGAAAGCAATTTCAATATTTGAAAAAATGAATGAATACCTCGGTATTTCAAAATTACCGGCATTGTAGTTATCACTCCATCTGTACTTTAAAGACTTGTACTGAGCGAGAGCGGAAACCACATTGAACAGTGCTTTATGCAGGGGAAAGTTTTCTGGTTCACCGCTTTCCTTCCACTTTCCAATTGTAATCAATTCAAGAAGATAAGATGATGGATACCGCTTCTTTTCAGTCCTCTTAAAAAGAAACCCCATACACATGCATTAATGCTATCTCACGGCGGATGTGACCGGTCGACAGGGGATGCTTACTCCTCCTAGGCACCTTATCCCACCCACCTCTGGTGTGTCAAGGGGTCCGTGTTTGCCAAACTCTTGTTTTTGTATTATATTTAGGACTTTCGAGATTGAACACTGTTCGTTATATTTCTCTTTACATCTATATTATACAACCATTATCTGTTTCCATAAGTTATTTACAAGTGGTTCTTTTGAAACACTAGTACATTTTCAAAATATGTGGAATAAAATACGAAAAAACAGTCAGTAATAGTGTAGGTATGATAGCTTCAGTATACTACATATCGAGGCAAATTCTACATTGTTATATTCAGTATATAATAGTCTCTATATTATCTATATAGAGAAAA
>CAJDSM010047970.1:6655-18554 GCA_903981925.1 Ostrea lurida | reverse complement strand
AGAGAGATACTGAAGAACCAACCCTTGTGGCGGTAGCGCAAAGTGGGAGTTCAATCAGTGGACCGAAAATATAAAAAATAAACGGATCCATGATTTCTATCTGATTTATCCCAAAAAAGATATACTTCAATTTAACCACCCTGTAACCTATGAAATGATCCTATATGCCAACTTCGCCACTTCCACACATTTAGTGATGCACATTCAATATAACGCACACTCCCTTTGAACCACCTTCGCGAGTAGAAGATGGCCATTTCGATTTTACCACTTTCCATGATTGATTTCTACAACTATACTTCGATCAGATAGTTATGCAATCGTGTATTTGCCCCATTTAAATGGTGTATGAGATTTAAAATTTATCACTACTGTAATTGTACAAATGTTCATGAGTTTTTTTTATCAGAATGAAATTATCAATACATTGTAGTTCACTTCACCCCCCCCCCCTCACGACAGACAAGACAGATAAAAATTATATTAATTTTTATCTTTAATTTAACTATTACACACATAAATCTAATTAATATCCATTTTCTTCTTATTGTACTGATAATACATTTGAGGATTCATTTTTTGCTCTACACAGTCATAATGTGATCAACTTTGTATTGGCAATTTCATTTTAACAATCTCTGAATAACTCTAGGCTGTATTAATGTCCCAATTAACAAACAGAAAATATTCTGATTACATGACTGACTTCTGTTCTCACTCTTTGATCATCCATTTTGACGTCCTATTCAGACAACTCTCTCATTACAAGGTACCAATTTAATTGGTACCGCTATTCCAGCTCAAAGTGAATACAATGTTAAATATAATTAGGGTGACTTTAATACGATACATCTTTTATTTCATTATCCCAAAATAAGATGCTATACCACTGAAGAAGAATGTATAACTGGTTACAAG
The DNA here is from genome assembly GCA_903981925.1 of Ostrea lurida. NCBI lineage: Eukaryota > Metazoa > Mollusca > Bivalvia > Ostreida > Ostreidae > Ostrea > Ostrea lurida. The sequence goes on along the minus strand of CAJDSM010047970.1, from coordinate 17,636 downwards.
TAGTTTCAGACAAGAGGTACAGATGAAGTGTGACCAATAGACAAATTGCCACCGCTGACGCTTGTCAGAGCGATTCAGACAATTAAATTAATCGTCAATCGTGTTAAATAAGCTCTACGAATCAAACTTTGCATTGCACGTTTTACAGTGAGAATTCTAGGATAATTTATCTGTGCCCAGGTCACCTCTATTTAGATCATAGACTTAAAACATGTCACCTCAATTTCTTCGGATCTGAGACAGCTCTCGCATCATTATTTGGCCTTTAATATGACTTCATACTCCACCGAGAATCACTTTCTACAGGAAAGACACACCACTCACGTTCGGGGGGTCTTTATAGTATTATCATTGTAATAAGTTATGGTGGATGCCCTCTTGTGCGTTCTCCTATGGCACGCTGTGTCAGTGTGTGTTTGGTAATGGTCTAGTTCTGTTTATAACTCGGCTCGGTTGGATGGATCTTGGTGGTCTTTTGGCGTTTGGTGCTCGGTGAGACTATCTTGGTGGTCAGTGGTTATTGAATATAAGTGCTACAGGAAGAGAAAATAGCAGTAGAAGATTATTCTCACTATATCATCTGTGTTGTGGAAGAATCAGTTGCAAAAAGAAACTGAGAACCATATTAATTAACCGTTCTAACCTAGATTAATTAAGTCTTCATAAACTACTTCCTGAATTGTGGATCCAGTCCTTTTTTGTGAATGAATATGGCACGTTGTTCTATTCGCTCAGTAAGATACATTGGATTTACAAGTAAAATAAACAACAAGCGATACTTGAGTGTAAATTACGTTCTGGAATTGTTTCATTGAGTGCTAAGTTGTATTTATTCTGTAATATTTAAGAAGATGTAAACCTTTTCATTTGTCTGGAAGAAATGATAAATTGTCATTGAAATTCTTGACAATTCTAATTGTTTTGTGTTGTTGGTATCATTTTAGTTCTTTGTTTATAATATATTTTATATTCATATACAGTTGTTAATATAAGTAAAATTCTGTAACAAAATGTTCCTTCTTTGACCCCTAAAGCTGGTTAACCTGGGACCGCTAATGTGTTTAATGAGGGAGCATTGGCCAGGACTTAAGATCTAGACATCTGTAGAGACTGGCTGACTGGCCCCTTACCTGTGAGACGTATAGTGCCCTCAAGAGAGAATCTCTGCCTTTACTGAAAGACGACGATACGTCCCCTCGGGGCGAGTCTCCAACCCTTCACCTGAGCTCAGAACGTGCCCCAGGGGCTGATCTCGGCTCCTTATCCTGAGAGCAGAACGTCAGAGAGATAGAATCGCCCTTACTGAGACGATCGTCTCCAGGCTGATCTCGCCTCTTCCCTGAGACGGAAGTCCGGTGGGGCTGGATTCTCGCGCCATTACCTGAGACAGAACGTCCCCCGGGATTCTGTACAGGCTGCTCGACCCTTACCTGGCAGATACGGTCCCCCGCGATTTGGTACAGGCTGTCTGCCCTCCTTACCTGAGGACAGAATGTCCCCCGGGATTCTGATAGGCTGGCTCACCCTACCTTGAGGAGGAACGGTTCTCCGCGCGGGCTGATCTGCGCCTTACTCGTGAGACGAGCGACGTCCGCGCTACTGGGTGTGCGCGCGCCGCCCGCGGGCGCTGATGCTCGCCCGTGTACTGAGAGAGAGCCGGGAGTTCTTGTACAGGTGCTGATCGTCGCCCGTGTACGGGTTGAGACAGAATGTCCCCCGCTGGCGGCGGAGAGGTGTCTGGGGGGGCCTTCTTAATATCCTCTTACCTGAGACCGAACGCTCCCCGGGTCTGATCTCGCCCTGTATCTGATAACGAAATACCTCGGGTGCTGATCTCGCCCCTTACTGGTAGACAGAATGGTCCCCCGGGCTTGGTACAGAAGCTAAGGTATCGCGGGTCGTGCTTGGCTTACGCTCGAGAGCACCGAACAGTGCCACGAGGCTCTGTCGGGCTTTGGTACAGGTGTCGTATCTGCGTCTGTCGTTGATGTCCGACTCGTACAATATCAATATAGATAATGAAGTTCTTTCTTGAACTTTTCTTATTATTGATAGTACAAGTATCAGATAATTCCATGAAAAACGCAGCAGACCAATACAGTTAGGTTGTAGATTACATACTCTCTTGAACAATACATAGTGTAGATTCTAACCATAACTACATGTACCCAAACACTTCCGTATCTCTAAATAATCACACCAATAATAGTGTGATTACATACACATGTACCCAGCATGTCTCTATACAAATTACATAGTGTAGATTAACAACTACTTCTCTATAATACGCTTGGGCTCTGCATGCGAGCTTACATATTAAATGACTTTTACATGCAGGTGCCCTTCATTTTATGATACCATGATTTGAAGAAACATAAATCTACTCTATGAATGTTTTCTGTATAAATTTTATACATTTCTGGCCATTGGTTTTTAAAGACCCACTCGATTTTTTTTTTTTCCCTCCCGTTTTCTTGATTATCTTCTATTTAAAAGGGGTCAGGGTCCTTGATTTGAAAAAGAGCAAAACAAAAACAAAACCTTAACCCTTCAAAAAGATAGTGATGTTCTGTCAAAGTTTGGATTTGGAAATTGGTGCACACATTATTCTTTGGAGAAATGAAAATGCTGAAAATCTACAGACCGATAATCGTGGAGAAACAGAACAAACAAATGGTTGACAGAAAGCTAATAACTCAGGGGAGTCTAAAATCTGAATCACCTTACTACATAAAAATTGTAATTCCAATAAATAGCATAACATTAATGCAACTGCATGCTCCCTTTTTGAAAGCGATTGGTAATTCTAATTCAATTCATCGCCATTTCAAAAAGATAGACACATTGTCACTGAAAGCGCTTGGCCCTCGGCTCAGCAGTGCGTGATTTCTAAAGCAACTTTCAAATTTCCTTAAAGTACCCGTGGCTGAAGAGAACCTATTGGGCAAAGACTTTGATCGCGCTATTTGGTTGCCCCGACCCTACTCCGGATTGTAAAAACCCACTCTTGACTCCCGAGGTATTTGATCTGACTACATTCTGGAGCTACTTCTACAGTTAGGAAGCATTTAGGAAGAGTATTTGTTTCTTTTTGGTTACAATGTGTTCTTAAGAAGATTTTTAAAGATTTTCCCTATGATTATTTAAATGTAAAATTTGATCGTATTGTGGCCCATCATACCCCGGTGGTCTACGATTTTTGAACAAATGTTGAATTCCAAATTATAGGAAGTCTTTCATAGTAAATTTCAGCTTTTCTGACCCAGTTAGTTCTTGAGAAGCGAAGATTTTGTAAATGACACACCTATTCTTTAGCAATTTTCCTGTTGGAATATTCTCCTTTGAAAGGCGGGCACTGGCGATATCTCACCATAAAATTGAACAACGTCAATCCTTCATCCAAGAATGATTTGTACGAAGTTTGGTTGAATTGGCCGAGTGGTTTCTTAGAGAAGAATGGTGAAAAATGTGAAAGTTACGGACATGACAGACATGCGATCAGTAAAGCTCAGCTTGAGCCTTCGGCACTAGGTGAGCTAAAACTTGGATCTCCTGCTGTGGCCCCCATTCTAAAAGGGTGCCATCTGTGGTAAACCAAACTTGTGAATTTTGACATATTTGTCACAGGGTTGATGGGTTTTAAACAACGCATAAATGGTGTTTCCTACTGTCTGAATAATCAAAAGGCCCCATGTAAGCTTCCTTTACAACAGTTCAGCTATTAAGGCTCGAAGCATGTTGAATGCTGAATGGTACTGATTTATCTTAATCAATGCATGCAGTCCAATACCTTGCCTAATACTCGAACTTCCAACCTGAGAGAGATCCAAATTCTAGGCATTCAAGGATTTGAGAATATCGAGAGTGAATTACTTTAATTAGAATGTCAGTGATTCGAGATGTTGCCGAACCACCTCAAAATAACCATGGATATTTGAGATATGGTGTCAGATACCGCAGTGGACTGAATATCTACATTAATTGGCTTGAAATTAATTTTGCAACAGTCTCGCCTTATCGGTGTCTATGTTGACATATTCTTTATGCCCGTGGTCGAAGATCGGGGGGGCATATTGTTTTTTCCGCCTGTCTTGTCATCGTCTGAAACCATTTAACCTTGGCTTATAATTTTTTGAAATGTAAGTACTCAGGGGCTTGGACTATTTTCACAATGTTATAAATCTTCCCCTGGGTACCAGAAAATTTTTGACCTCCTGACTCTAGACCTTGAAGTTTGACTACTTTTCATAAAACTTTTCACCTGTAGTTATTAATTTTGAATGGTTAAGTAACTGGCTTTGGATTATTCACATGTATGTTCCTTACGACAAGTATCTTTCCAGATCGCTCGCACATTTTGAACCTCCTGACCTTGACCTTGAGTGTATCGAAAGCTACTTTTCAAAAAATAGTTATGAACTTTTGAATGGCAGTACTAGCTTTTGATATTTCACATGTATGTTTTCTTATGACGAAGACTCTTCGTGGTATCGATAATCTTTTGAGCCTCCTGACCTGAAGTTTGGAACCTACTTTTTCAAAAACTTTAACCTATTTACAAGCTTTTTTGAATGGGTAAGTACTGCCAGGGCTTTGATATTGTCACTGTTAGTGTTATCTTTTGACGACCTTTCCGTGGGTATCATGAATTTTTTGACCTCCTGACCTTTGGACCTTAAACAGTTTGAACTTACTTTGTCAAAATACTTTCACTTAGTTCAGTAACTTTGATGGTAAGTACTATGGGCTTGATATTACATGTATGTTTTATTATAACAAGACCTTTCCCGTGGTATCAAAAGTTTTGACCGTCCTGACTTGAAGTTTGACCTACTTTTTCAAAAACTTTAACCTTCGTTAGAATTTGTTTGATATGGTAAAGCTCAAGGGCTATGAATATTTCACATGTATGTTCTCTTTATGGACAGACCAGTCCGTGCTACAATATTTTACTATACCTTCCTCGGCCATTGAAACTTCCGAAGTCCTTGACCTACTTTTCAAAATCTTTACCTTGAGCTATAACTTTTGAATTGAGTAAGGTACTAGGGCTTTGGATATTCACTTGTATATTCTTTATGATAAAATCAGGAGAGAGAGAAATGTTTGTACGCCTCCTGATCTTGATATTGACCCTTTGACCTGCCCTTTCAAAGCTTTAACCTTCGTTTACAAACTGTTTGATGGCATGAGATAGGGCCTCTTTCATATTATCACAATTGTGTATTCCTTTATGACAAATCCCTTCTTCTGGGTACAATAAAATTGGACATTGACTTTGAAACTTGACTTAACATGTAAAAACTTAACATTGTTCAGACTTTGAATGGTAAGGGATAGACCATGATCATGATTTCATCATCATGCATAACCTTCGACAACCCTCTGTCTCACTTGGCATGCTGGAATACGGGGGGCTTCTTTCACAAACACATCTGTTCAGGTTTTAATATCCTGTGTACACCACTCATGATTATAGCGGTTTCATTACCGCTAAGGCTGAACTTCAGCTACGTCAAACTTCTATACGCGTCACATGACTGGATCGTTCATTTATTGACGCTCGGTTGAGCTAAATTCTACGAAGAACTTTGACTATTATTTTGTTATTCAGAGCTCATAACGTTAACGATATAGTTTCACGATCGAAATGTCGATTGAAAATAATTATAAGCCTAACTATAATTTTTCATAAGTTTACCAGATATTGAACCGATGTGATATTTGCTATAACCATTAATAAAACAATACGCGACTTATATCAAGTTTGCAAATAGCGCAACATCAGAGTCTCAATCCTCCCTTGTAAACTTGAAAATTTAATACACAGTCCATTTCTTTAATTACGAACTGATTATGCCTATATTTATTTTTCCCTAATGGACTTACCGTTCATTGTGGTCATGATCCTGTCAGTTATCCTCCACTGGAGTACATCGTCCGACCAGACGAACAAATGGCCAGCAGCCTTAAGCAGCACCCAGCGAAAACCAGCACACTGTTGTTGGATATCCCTGTTATTGTCCCCACACAAATGTCACCATGGCAAATCTCGCTACAATTAAAAGTTAATTTCAGTCGCACACCATCAAGAGCTCGTCCAAAACACCTGGTCGATCATACCCCCTCTTTTGGAATTAAGATGTCTACTATTGCTCACACTAATCCAATCCAAAAAGTCACATCAATCCGAATCCAAGTGGATCTCATGTTGTACATAAAACAGCTCACCACAGCGATCATGCTGACCGTACCTAAGACTGCTTCCCGACGCTGTGCACGAAAACACATTACGAGCTACTAGAAGTAAGCGAGAGCCCCTTCCACAAGGCCGAACTCGTGTCCCTCATCATAAACTACGTGCAGAGAGGTTCCATCAGGACCCCAGGAGGGCCAACGATTCTCCAATCGTGTCAGAAGAAACCGTGCCTAAGAATGAGCACGGATCGTGTATAAGTAATCATAAATTATCAGCAAAGAAGCGGCAATACTGTAAATAAAAGATATATCAGATACAGCGGTATCCTGTAAATTAAAAGATTATATCAATCAGCGTTCCTGTAATTAAAAGATATATCAGATACAAGGGTACCTGTAATTAAAATATATAGGATACAGGGTATCCGTAAATTAAAAGATATATCAGATACAAATCAGCAACAGAACACAAACATACAAGGAGCAACAAACACATTACTTGTGTGCAATTTGATGAGATAACCAAAATGATCCACTGTTTATTGCAGGAAATGTATCCCATGATTGTTAGGAAAGACAAGAGATACTACAGAATTTGACAAATAACTTTTTTATTAAAATAATTTGTTTGTTACATAACTACTAAAATATTTGTTACATAACTACTAAAATAAGCCACCAAGATGGTCATCTTGCCACTTGCAGGGAAAAAAAAAGATATTCTGATGCTGGAAAACACAGCAGTGATCGAGCTAGCAATTGTTACCAATTTACTCTTATCATATGACTCCATCACCAATATCATGCATACAATGCAGAGAGGCATTTGTCATTGTAAACACTTGGTGAATTGATGAAATAAAAGCATGATAGAACTTTTCACAATGGTAATTAAAAATTCCACCCTATCAGTTTAAGGTTTAGATGTATAATGAAGGGGTGATGAAGAATTTTGAATGATTATATTCAACATAAATGCCTATAGTTAAGTAATGGTGAAAATGAAGTTAAATGAAATTCACATGGCTGATAGATAATGATAAGCGGACCTTTTTGGACTTGAAACTTTTTTCAAGAGTTATCTGCCTCTTTGTAAAAATACAAAAAATCAACATTTTCTAAAAATGTATGGGTAAATATAATTTTATTTCGACTTTTCCATACAAAGAAAGTGATGCAACTTTTTACCAAGAGATTTTTATGAAAACTACAATTTCTTTGAAAATAATTTGAAAAAACATGCTATCCCATAGATCTGAGGTGAAATATTTCAAGCAGTATCAAAAATTTTGAAATTCCTATGGTAGAACATTTTATTTGACGAACCCTTCAAAATGATACAATGGTTACAATATACAACAACCAAACATTTACTAGATATGAATATAGTCATTATACATCTAATACCTAAAAGGGTTAAATACGGGGAATACATCATCATTCTAGCAATTTGGAACCCATTATCAAAATGGGCAAAAATAGCACAAGATTCCCCATCCTCAAACAAGAATCCAGATTCCAGTCACATATGACTTTAACGTCATCCTTCAGTAATGTTATCTTGCCATTCTGCATGTAAATGCAAGGTTTATGTTTACATTTGTCTTTATCATCAAATATTTTCCTATGACTACGATCAGTAGAGCGAGTTACATGCATAAAATGGGAACTTACCAAAAAACGTATACACATTCTATTCCAAAAATAAAACACATGGAACAGATCACGGCCAAAGCAATGTCATATTCTACACTGATTTCATCACAGGATCGAAGACGAGTGATTGCCTCCTCACTGGGGGTGGTGGCATTGACGCCCTCCGTGGAGGGCGGATAACGTTCTCGTAGGGTAGACCGCGTGGCAGGGGGCATTAGTCTGCGGTGTCAAAGAGAATTGGTATTCAGTTCAGGTTGCGCTGATTACAGAATTCCTCACAACCCTGGGAATTTTAAAACTGAATATAGAATTTTATTTCAGTTTATCCCCTGTTTTTGATTAGTAATGCTTGTGTTAAGAGAGACCTATGCTAATACAACAAAATGCACCTTGCTGAATGTGTTCTGTAATGTAGTAGTATTAAGGGATAATTCATACAAAATCCCTTCAAGTTGATTCTTTGGTCAAAAAACGGCTCTGACAGTGGAGGATTTTTATGTGAAAACAAACAAGAATGCTCTAGCGATTAGGAAACACAGAAAATGTCCGGAAATGTGTTGTACCATTGATGCATTTCATTTGAAGTGATGCTTTATTGAAACAAGTAAATAAAATCAGCATGGTAAAAATCTATAAATAGCTCCCATGGATCAGGGGCCCGTTTTACAAAAAAATTACGAATAAGACCAAAATTCTTACCCTGCTTATTTTTCTCTACTTTACGCTGATTTGGAAATGGTTTCAGTCGTTTTAGGAAGACTTTACACAGATAATTTAATGTTAGCGATTTGAAACAAGAATTTTGCAAAATTTTACAATCAACTTTAGATTTTGTTCCTATCCGTATCTTTAGTAAAACAGGCCCCTGTTTCAGATTCCAATTGCAATCCTATTTCAATTGTAAACTTTCAAATTTCCTTTACTTATAAAAGTCAAAAACTGCAGTTCTAGTAGAAATAAATCTGGAAAAAAAATTCAAACACCTTCCCAGAGAGTGCCAAGATTCCTAGTCACTGTAAGACCAAACAATACTGTAAATAAACAGACATACCCCCCCTGCACCCTAACATTTCAAAGCATACAGTATACCATTATACACAAAGAGCCCAAAGCTAAACTTGCAACAACACTTCCAAGTCATCACTGAACAGATATACAAAGACAAGCAAAGCCCAAGGTCTAAATATTTCCACACAATCATTGAACAAGCACACTTTCTACAAAGAGCCCTATAAGTCTAGATTTCCAACATTTCCAAGTCACCATTGAACAGACATTATTATATTATCATACAACTGTACTGTTTCTGGGTTCATAACATGGGTTCGGAAAAATGATATGGTTCATAAAAATGCAAATTAGGTAGGTCAATCAATCTTGCGCTACAAAAAGAAAACGGCACTTCAAACTTTGAAACTGTAAACATAATTGACAGTGAAAGACATGCATTATTAAAATTGTCACCGAGGTGGTTCCAAGAGGGTTTTGTGTCTTTTATGAGGTGAAAATAAGTGTAACAGAAATTACAAGCTTCTTCAAACCGTGACATTGCAGACGACGTCACAATCGAATTGACAACTTCAAACAATAACAAAATTCGACAAATTCGGGTTGTGAATAAAAAGTAAATCAAAATACGCATTTAAAGATAGTTGTATGATAAATAGAATCTTATATACTCGTGCTTATGGCATATGAAATTCGTTACCGGATTTAAATATTTCCTTCGTCAAGGCTTGGGAAATATCAAATCTGGTAACTCATTTCATAAATTCCATATGCAAAAAGCACTCATTCAAGATCCTCTATTTAACACAGAGAGAGACCGGAGTGTGAACATTTCCAAGTCACCATTGAACAGACAATTACTGGGAATGCAGATATGAAAGTGGCCCCTACCTGCTCTGTATAGGACACATCAAGCATCTAAACTGAACACGCTGCACACCACACAATTACAGGCAAGTGTATACATGGTATAGCCATATCCCAAAGAAAGTCAATATGTGTGATTATGTAAGAACTGTACGGCAGAATTTCTGCTTGGTGTGCATCCAGTTCCCAGGACAATCAGATCCCAAATCATCGCAATAAAAGTCACCGGCAGAATTACACCTATTATTGTTGTCATTAACCGTTATCTGCTGCTGTTACAGGGTGCGACCAACAAATGCCAACTCTGGCAACAAATTTATAAATCATGACAAATTCCATAACTGACAAACGAACAACAATAAGAATGGTTTGATATAATTTAATATCTACATTTCTAATGCTTTTGCTTTTGAGTTCTCTGCAACAATAGCCACTCCTCAGGAATGTGTGACTGCATGCAGTTGTAATTATATCAATATATATATATAAATACACCTAAATTTACTTTAAAGGCTGGGAAATCTGTGTACATACAGTTGAACTTTAGTATCTGGAACACTGATATCTCAAATACCCTGGCTATGTGGAAGTGATTCGGATGTCCCAGCCACCTAATTGCTAGGTGTTAATATTTTACCCTTGGCTAGATATCTCCAATTCACGTATACCTCGAAGCTTTTCTCAGTCCCAATGAGTTTGAGATAACAAGGTTTGACTGTACATATGACTTCAGATATAAACCTTACTTTTGAACATGTATATTGAGGGTACACTTCATGAAGATCATACGGGTATGAACTACAACATACACTTCATACTGCCAGGGTATGAACTACACTTTATATCAGCACACTTCATGAAGATCATACGTGTATGAACTACATGTACAATATACACTTCATGAAGATCATAAGATCATACGGATATGAACTAGCTACAACATACACTTCATGAAGATCATACGGATATGAACTACAACATACACTTCATGAAGTCTATAGGGTAATGAACAACAACTACACTTCATTGAAGATCTACGGTATGAACTACAACATACACTTCATGAAGATCATACGGGTATGAACTACAACATACATTCATGAAGATCATACGGGTATGAACAACAACATACACTTCATGAAGATCATACGGATATGAACACTAACATTACACTTCATGCTGCCAGGTTATGAATAACACATACACTTCATGAAGATCATACGGGTATAACTACAACATACACTTCATGAAG
>CAJDSM010047962.1:4198-19701 GCA_903981925.1 Ostrea lurida | reverse complement strand
GTTTTTAGTCATCATGGAAGAGAAATAGTTTTTGTATCAAATGGAAGAGAAGTGCTAGCTTTTTTTAGCATTAAAGTGGAAGAGTCGTTTTTGGCTTCGAAATGGTAGGACTTAAGATCACCACTGCTGATCATGATGCATGTTAAAATTGCTAAGCAAACTAGTAATTTTCAATAAATTTGATACTCGACTGAAACACTATGTTTTAGTAGATAAACTTTTGTTCATTAATTCATAAACCAACGTACAAATATATCGACGCGTCAACATAAACCATAGTAATGAAGTTATCTAACACACCACTCTGTTTTTATGAGATAGTATTTTAGGAAGGCTTACATAATTTTTGACAATATAGGATAGGCGCTGTGTAATTAATTAAAACAACCATGATGTCACAGAACATTATTTATTTTTATTTCTAGTTGTTCAATCATTTTGACAATCTGGAAATTAACATCTTCCAACCAAAGTTTCTCATTTCCGCCTGTTACTGACGAGCCAGTCCTGCTGCTTTGAAAGCAATGTAAACCATGGGATGGTGCAATAAAATAACATGTCTATATCAACTCGTATACTACTGGACTACTACTAACAGGTCTGCAAGAAAATGTGTGGTTCTCACAATAGACCAAATGTTACCAATGATGAAATCACAGATTTGCAGGAGTTTTAAAATATATCATATACACCTGTCTTTGTGTAAGAGAACTGTACTACATCACCTTGTCCTTTGTGTACACAACGGTATACATCGTTTGGTACAGCATGTCTACACCACCTGTTTGTTCAACTTTCCACGATGTATTTGTTATCAAGCAGACGTGTTCCACACCCTGTCTTTCGATGAATACAGGACGCTGCTACTACACCACCTGTCCTTTGTGTACCAGAACTGTAGTCTACAACAACTGTCTTTGTAGCAGTAGAACTTAACAACCTGGCGTCCAAGAACTGTCTTCACACCTGTCTTTTGATAGAATGTCACTGAACCCTGCTTGGTAAGCAAACCCTGTAAGCTATACACTACCCTGTCTTTATGTACCACGAGAACTGGTACTAAACAACACCTTGTCTTTGTGCTACCAGAACTGTAACTACACTACCGTGTCTTTGTGTACACAGAACTGGTACCTACAGCACCTGTCTTTGTTGCTACAGAGAGACTGGTACTGCACATCACCTGGTCCCCTTTGTGCATACAGAGAACTGTACTACACACCTGGTCTTTGTGTACAGAGACTGTAGTACTACACACGCTGTCTTTGTGGTAACACAGAACGTGTGACTACACACCTGTCTTTGTGTACAGAGCACTGTCTATACAACACCTGTTCTTTGTGTACACAGAACTGTACTACACACTGTCCTATTTGTGTAACAGCAAACTGTCCTAAAACTCTATGCCACTCGTCCTTTGTGTACAGAGAACTGATCCATACAAACACCACCTGTCATTTGTGACAGAGAACTGTACTACACGCCTTCCTTTGTGTTACAGAACTGTACTACACACCACTTCTTGTGTACAGGAGAACTGGTCCTACACACCTGTCTTTGTGTTGGACACGAGCAAACTGTAACTACAGCCTGTCCTTTGTGTTAGCAGAGAACTGTGACTACACACGCTGTCTTTTGCTACAGAGAAACTGTACTACACACCTGTCATTTGTGGTACGAGAACTGTACTACACACCTGTCTTTTGTGTACAGAGGAACTGTACTAACACGCCTGTCTTTGTGGTAAACAGAGAACTGTACTACACACCTGTCCCCTTTGTGTACACAGAACTGTACTAACACACTGTCTTTGTGTACAGAGAACTGTAACATAACACCTGTCTTTGGTGCAACTACACTCTGGGACACGACTGTACTACACCCTGTCTTTGTGTACACAGAACTGTACTACACACCTGTTTGTGTGTAACAGAGACTGTTCACTACACACTGTCTTGTGTTTCAAGAGAACTGTCCTGACACACCTGTCGCTTTGTATACAGAGAACTGTCCACTACAACACCTGTCTTGTGTACATCGATAGCTGTCCTACACACCTGTCTTTGTGTACCGAAACTGTCCTAACACACCTGTCCTTTGTGTATACGAGAAACTGTCCATACACCTGGTTCCTTTGTGTATAGAGAACTGTCCTACACACACTGTCTTGTGTACAGACTTATACCACTGACTGTCTACAACGACTGTCCTATGTACAGATACTACTACACCTGTTTGTGTACAGGAACTGTCATCACACCTTCCTTGTACGCAGGTGTCATAACATTGTTTTGTGTACAGAGACTGTCAGAAACACCTGTCTTTGTGTACACAGAACTGGTCCTAGCTACACCTGTCCTTTGTGTAAAGAGAACTGTCCTACCAACCTGTCTTCTGTGGTAGCAGAAACTGTACTTACACACCATGTCTTTGTGTGACTGAGATGTTTTCTACACACTGTCTTTGCTGTACAGAGACTGTACTCCATCCTTGTCTTTGTGTTACACACAGAACTGTTTCCTACTAGCAAGACCGCGTTTGTGGCTCGCTGGCTGTGTTCGAATCGGGTAGTGAGGTTGGGCAATCTGTGTTGGGCGCGCGTATGTGTTGTCGACTTTCCGTTTGTCTTGGTGGTGTTGGTGTTATCTTAGGGGTGGTCGGTGATGATCTTGTCGTCTTAGTGGTGGGTACGACCTGGTCGTCTGGTTGGTGTACAGAAGAATCGTACTAACACTACCTGTGCTTGTGTACAGAGAACATGATCACACTAACAAACAAACCTGTCTTTGTGTACAAGAGAACTGCCTTATCACACGATGTCCCTTTTTGTACAGAAGACTGTCATACACACCTTGTCTTTTGTGTAAGAGAACGTTGTCCTATACAACACTGTCTTATGTGTTAACAAAAAGAACTGTACTATCACACCTTGTCTTTGTCTATCAAGAGTATATCTGTACCTACTACCTGTCTTTTGTGTACAAGAACTGTACCATACACACCTGTCTTTGTGTAAAAGAATCCTAAAGTTCTTTCTCGGTACAGATCTCCACCCTGTCTTTGTGTACAGGAACTGTATCTAATCACACCTGTCCTTTGTGTACAGAGAACTGTCCACATCACTGTCTTTGTGACAAGAACTCCTATACGTACTGGTACACAGAACTAGTCCTACACTGTTGTGGTACAGAGAACTGTATACAGCACCTGTCTTTGGTGACAAGAAACTGGTACTACACACCTGTCTTTGTGTACAAGACACTGTACCCTAACACACCTGTCTTTGTGGTACAGCTGTCAGACACTAGTCGTTTGGTACAAGTTACACACATCACACTGTCTTTGGTGTACAGAGAACTGTCTAACTGTTTTACAGACTTGTCCACACACCTGTTCCTTGTGTGTACAGAGAACTGATATACAATGGTCTGTGTCTCTTGCTGTACAGAAAACTGTACCTTTACAAACACTGTCTTTGTGGTAGCAGAACTTGTCCGGTAACACCTAGTCTTTGTGTATAGAGAACTGTACTACCACCCTGTTCTTTGTGTCACAGAACGACACCCACTGGTTACAGCATGGTCCTACACACCTGTCCTTTGTGTACCAGAACTGTCCTACACACCTGTCTTTGTGTACACGAGAAACTGTCTACACACACTGGTCTTTGTGTACAGAGAGAACTGTACTACACACCTGTTCTGTTGTGTTACAGACGTGTCCACTGGTGACAGGAACGTACAGTGTCCTTTACACACGTACCTACAACTGGTCTTTTGTGTACAAGAGAACTAGTCCTACACACCTGTCTTTGTGTACACAGAAACGTGTCCTACACACACCTTGTCTCTTTGCAAGACTGTACAGCACTGCTGTACCAGAACTGACTACACACCTGTCTTTGTGTCAGAGAGACTGTCCTACACACACTGTCTTTGTGTACACAAACTGATCATAGACAACACCTGTCGGATTGCGTGGTAACAGAGAACTGTACTAACATCCTCTTGTTGTCCAGGCTGTTAACTGCTTGTACAAGAACTGTACTACACACCTGTCTTTTGTGTAACAGATGTACTACAGTTACCCGCAACGTTATTCTTGGAGCTATGATAAACCGATAGAAGAACACACGATAAAGGCACGATGGATAAGGATCTGCCACGCACGATAACGAGTCGATAACACGGCACGATACGATAGGATAAACGCGAGGAAAACCTTGATAAAACGGAAAAAACTGATAAACGATGTTCACGATAGAACCTGATAAAACGCAAAACCGATAACGATCTTCACGATAAAACAGCAAAACTGATGAAATGTTGTAAATTTAGAAGGCAATTTAGACGGACCGAAGAATCGAAAATTTGTATTACTACAACTAAAATTGCACATTTTATGTTGAAAATAACAGCAAGGGTTTCAATATCCTTTATACATGTATATATAACACGTATACTCCTAAAAAAAAAAGAAATTTCTAATTTGTAAAGGGAATGCATGGATGATACATGTACATGTATGGTGCATATATATGACGATTATATTTTGTTCTGTAATAATTAATTAACAAGATCACTAATTTTTTTCTGTAAAATTCACTGCGATTTAAATGTAAATATGAGATTGAACGATCTCAGACCAGAGACATATATAACAATGAAGCCTTTGTACCGCACCTGTAGAATAAAGCGTTCTGGTTGTTGATTTCATCGTACCCCATGTACATGTACAACATCTCATGATCCAACCATTAGCAAACACAACTTTTTGTCAGGCCCTCCGGTGTTGTTACGTTTGTGGTTTTTTGTAAGGGTTAAGTATGAGTTGTGCCTGCCACGTTACATGGACAAATGCATTTAATAAATTTACATAAGCAATCTGGCATTTTTATCTGCTTACAAATACTAAACGAAGACCCGCAGCAAGCGTCTAGCATATTCCATACTTGGAGCTGGTGATTTTTAGGTATTATAAAGATTTAGTACTTCAGACAAACCACTATCAGACGATTTCTGAGTGAGAAATTGGAACACCTAGTATTAAAGAAAGCGTCCCATGTTTTATTCACTAAGAATATGGTATTCCGTTGAACTGCCTAATAATAAGGTGTTGGGTAATAGCTTTTCCTTTGGGGGTTTTTTTTGTTTTTTTGGGTGTATTAATTAATGGCCCCTAACAGTGCTATTTTATTACCCACGTCTCATCCTAGAAATCCACGGACTAGACAACTTTCCCACTTGTAATTATATTGCCCCTCGCTTTTATTTTGTACGCATTTATGGCAACAAAATTAGCCGCGGTTTCCGCTTTCTCTTTAGGCATGACCTGTATGTGTAAATTTGATCCAAATAGCGGCGCTAGAAAGGGGGCGGGGGCTCGACTCTCTTTCTCATTTGATTGAGAGATAGCTGCAAGCATATACCTTAAAGACAGTGGATTTGGGCGTGTTTTAATATAGATATAACGCCGGTATAAAGTTTACATCGTGTTTCAGAAGTTCTCTTTTTCTAGTGGTCTATCATCTGGTAATCGTAAAGTAAATATGTAACTGTGAGTGACGAACATTAGCAGGCTCGTAATATTTAATTCTAAGTAAAAATAATTCGCTGGGATGTTGAAATAAAATCAGTAATATTTTGTCTGTGGCGAAAGAGCGTTGTAGGTGAATTCATCGTCATTCAATTTTTAAAGAATTAACATGTAATTTCGCGTGGCACGTTTCGCTGTCTTGATACGATAGATCCTGACTGATGAGTAATACTGTACTCTAATATCTAAGAAAATTAAAGATTCATGTAAATTGGCTCATCTCCTGATAACTATAACAATTAGACAAAGTGACAAAAAAGCGGCTTTTAAAAAAATATTGAATATCAAACCGAGCCATATACCCATGTAAAAAATTCCGAATATACATGTACTTGCGGCAGCACAATGTAGTGTACATGCACAATAGGAACAATGACAGCACAAAGTCGCGCCCACATGACCCCGAATTTTTGGGAAGATGCAACACTCCCCTCCAGCAAGAACTCCTCTGTGCCTCTTCTAAAGGTGTGAATCCCTGTCGTACGGCCGAAATGTTGCTATCATAAAAACACAGTAATACACAAAGCCTATTACAAGGACGCGCAACAGTTCAGCGTATAGTTGGTTACATACAGACATTATTGAACACATGCAAGTAGATAATACATTATGTCGAAAAATGGGGGGGGGATATAAAATAACCTATTTTCGTACGATACAAAGAGAAGTAATTTAATCTTGGGGGGGGGGGTGGTCTTTTCAAAATTGGAGTTTCACCTATTCATCTCGTAGTAGAACTTTAATTACAAAATATAGATGATCCTAGTTACCTTTCTAGTTAGTACAAACCAACCTGTCCACTCAGGAACTTTTCGGGTTTTAATTACTGTGCGACCCGATTTGTTTGACGATCCGCCGGCACCTCTACCCAGTGTAAAATGATATTGTTTCTGATAGAGTTTCACCAATACTTTCCTGCGACAGACAAAAAGACTCTCATAAGGTTATTTATTGCATCGTTATAATAAGCCAAGATTTGCTTGTTTCTTTTCTTTCCTTCGAGTTCCGTGAAAATTGCTTCTTTTAGACAAACGATGAAGCTTTTATCGGAAGTAATCGTACTTTTTCTTAGATTTAGAAATATGATCGATAGTTTTCCAAAGATACACGATACGTACAACGGAAAACCTGATACACGCAAAACACGCATACATCCCCGATAACCTGATATCAAATCGCAAACATCATATGAGAAACGGAAACCTGATACACGATACGATATGGATACCACGCCGATACGATAGGATACACGAACGCTAAGATAGGATCGCACGACTAGAACCACGATAGACAATTGTCAAGCCATAACGTTGCGGTACTGTACCTCCACCCTCCGTCTGTTGTGTCCACACAGCACTGTACTTGACAGACCTTTGTTCCTTTTGGTTGTACACAGACTGTCCTTACACACGCATGTCCTTTGTGTAACAGATCTCCATTTGATGCCAAAACCTATTTCCCTCCATTTGATGCCAAAACCTATTTCCCTTTACAGGTTAGGATCAGAGATGAAGTCTGAATCAGAGAAGAGAGACTCTGAGATTCACGAACTCAGGAAAATAATTGAGCAACAAAAACGCGACATCGAGGTCCTAAATGAGGAGATTGATGCCGTCAAAGAACAGAACAGTCGCGCTCCGACAACCACCATCAAAAACTTAGTGGAGAGGCTGAAGAATCAGCTGGCTCTGAAAGAGAAACAGCATCAGGTGAGGTATTGTTGTCATGGAAACAATTCAATGAACAATGGAAGTCGGGGAATTTTTGTCATCAAAAGATTGCTTTGTATTGTGTATGTACAGGATAAGCAGACGTATACTGTGGAATCATTTTAATTCGTGGGCAAATTTCGTGATAACCAACTTTTGCTGGTTCGTGGGACTGTAATTTCATGGTAAGTTGCTAATATCGTAACAGCTAAATAATTAAATTCAAGATAAAAGGGAAGAAAAACGTAGTTCCGTGAGGACTTAATTCGTGGATAAGAGTAGACCCAACGAAAATGTCACGAACAGTGGGACCGACCACAAAACAATGAGTGGATTCCACAGTAGTCTTGATTAATTATTCAGAAATTACTTACAAGAGGCTTAAATTTCGCGGGGGTAAAATTTCGCTGACTGTACATGCGTGGTTAATTTCGCGGAAGTAGACATTCTAAGATAAAATCATCTACCTAAATACCCGAAACAGCATTCGCGGTGATTTTTAATTTCGTCGAAGTAGTGTACTAACCACGAATATTAGCTGAAAATTAAAAACCCACCTCCGTCGAGTAATTTCCTTCCCTTTACATAATGGAGTTTGTTCGGCTGAAAAGCTGAATGAATTTGAGTTTATATTAAGTTGTTCACTTGTAACTTTTTATTTCTTTTTTTAGAAGAAAGACCGATCGACAAGTTTTAAAAATGGATTTACTTTAGAGCTTACGCTATCTCCAACAGAACACATCCATTTATTGGTTATACTTGTGATGAGGCATCAGTTTAGATGCGTATACAATTTACATGGAATGAGAATAATGGGCCTAAGTGAAGCGTGGAGCGTGTTAGAGTAGGTAGTTCATCAATAGAGTTGTTCTGCACCTGGAAGTTGCCGCTAGCTAAGCCCTGAACCGAACGTTTAAAGTTTCAGCGCGATATGGTTTCAACAAGCACAGGAGAATCAGTAGAAAAATCAAGCACGAAGCAGAACAAGAATAATTTTACACATCATGTCGGACCATTCACGTTACAGGAGTAATAAACGATATAAAAAGTAGTATTGACTACCACACCTAAGGTGTACTATTTAGAAGAAAGAAAACAGATAGTGGAAGATAAAAAATTATTGAGAACAAGTTCTTTCATAAATTGACCCAATCTGTTTTATTCTTCTTCGATTAATTGACAATATTCAGATGATCATCGTAACTGAATATAACGACCAGATCGTCGTAATTGTGTATGATAATCAGGTCCTCGGTACCCACAAAACAGTCCTATATGGTTAATGACGGACAAATAAAATAGGCGGTCCATTCAGAATGAGACTCAAAACGAGCCGCGTGTCACAGATGGTGTCGCATGACAAGATCGTCAGGGATCAAGGCTTAGTGCGAAGAATAGGGCCTTAAAGTGCAGATCACCTGGAAGGATTGAGGTCAAATTTGAGCAAGACGTTAAATCATGAATGCATTGTCCCATGCTACTTAAGACAACTTTAAGGGAAGTATGGATGTGAGAGGTGCAACGCGTTTAAACGGGTATCTGTTGCCTAGTAGAGGTGAACGGTGTACACATTGTTTTGTGCCTTGTGAGAGGTATCCGATTGTACAACTTGTTTTGTGCCTAGTGAGAGGGAGACGCGTTTGTGAACATGTTGTGGTTGCCGTTTAATTGATTTGAGAGGTGAACGGTACACATGTGTATGTGGCTTGCGTATTGATGGAGGGGGGGCTATTTGCTAGGCAATGCATGTTTTTGTTGCCTTAATATACGAGTGTAGAGGTGAACGCGGTTGCAACATGTTGTATTTTGTTGCCTTTATATTTGCTGTGAGAGTGAACGCGTTGTACAACAATTGTTTTGTTGCCCTTTAAGTGAAGGTAAGCGCGTTGTAAGCAACATTGTTTTGGCCTGAAAATTGATGTAGAAGGTGAACTACGGCGTTGTACAAACGTGTGTTTGATTTGCCATTAATGACCGAAGGTGATGGCGGCGGTGAGCTATAGACCACATGTTCAACTTTGGGTCTTAATAGATGTGGTGAATGAGCAGGTCGCAAATTCGGACAGTTGTACAGTGTTGTTTGTTGCCTTTAGATGAGCAGAAGTGAGACGACGTTGTAACAGTAGTTATGAACTTGTAGATGTTTGGCAGCAAACCGATGTGAAGCGAGCGATTAGGACAGGGATATTAACTTGTCTTATAATATGGCGGTCGAGCTGGGCTCGAACAGCTCATATAGTCAGTGCGTGTGAAAGATAAATTCTGACTGGCGCACAGTTTTGCTACAAGTGGACTGAGATAAAAAATAGTACTAATGCTCACATGATACTAGAAATTTTCTAATTCGTGTGTATGAGTAGATGGTCATATACTTAATAGTGGATTATAGAATTAAGATGTGCTAGTATAACGACTATATTAAGCAGATTAAATAAAGAAACTGCTTGCGATATATACGAGTAACAGGTCCGTAGTACCTTGCGAGCCTCTGTCTTCATAAGCAGAACCCTTTTTAAAACGGCTGGATCGGAATATCTAACTGTGTGTAACAGGTTGTATTATCCATATTGATCAAGGCGATCTGGTGAAGCACCATATAAGTGCGTTGGGTGCTTCGCAGTTTATCAAAGATAAAAACCGGTATAAGTATAAATGTAACGTATAACTTTCGATTTGAAAGATGTTTGCAACATAGACGAGCAGCAGCTGACTAATACATAACACACACGAGACGAGACTTGTGCCGGGATGGGGTGACTAAGGTGGCGTGGCATAGTTATTGATAATCGATAAAGTGAAGTTTGACTGCAGAAATAAAGCACACAACATGGCGAGTAAAATCGTTTGTTATAGTAAAACATTACTAGTCAGAATAAATCGTGTTCAAATACTAAAAACGTTATATTGATATTGTGATAATCAAGTTGTAAGCATTCATATCCTCGTCCGTCTGGCCAAGAGAACATCATTTTATTTAGTAATATTACCTTTCTTGAGACCATGACACGCACATTGACACGACACATCAATATTAGTTTGAGACCACACCAGGAGAAAGTACGGCAATAATCAAATAATGTAGATATGTGATCGTTAAAAAAGCAACCTGCGAGCAGTCTCAGATCGTGGACATTTCGCTCGCGGACACGTCGCGAAAGCCCGAGTGGTAGTTAACATTTACCGATCCCCTTATTTATACTTTTATTGATAAAAGCCACGCGCCTGGTGCGACCAACATAACTTTCTACGCACGAAGATTGTGGGAGCTAATGATTCGCATTGTGTTCTCGGTCGCCAAACAGACATCAGACTTGGTTTTGTAAAAACATAAGCCACTCAGAGATCAAGAGGACACAACGAAAGAAATTCATCGAATATGGTGTATCTACAATGAGAACTATGTCATTTTTATGATAAGATAAAGAATCTCAGGTTCTACAATAGTCCGACGTAGATTTAGAAAATAACACGTGATAAGAAGTATTAAAAAAACACAC
Organism: Ostrea lurida; assembly: GCA_903981925.1. Taxonomy (NCBI): domain Eukaryota; kingdom Metazoa; phylum Mollusca; class Bivalvia; order Ostreida; family Ostreidae; genus Ostrea; species Ostrea lurida. The sequence continues at coordinate 8,900 of CAJDSM010047962.1, read as the reverse complement.
AGATTCAATTATACAAATGCGAGTAAATCAGTAATAACAAACGCAGATACGCAACGAAGAATTTGATGTACAGCATGACCGAGCTGCGGCACTCATATCGATAGTGTATATAATAATTTCAGTCGTACATGGAAAATATAATGAAGATTATATTCACTCTAAAACTCTGGTCACGTACATAATGCGTCAATGTTACTATCCAATTGCACTAGCAAAGGACAGCAAATGAGTAGCGCTTATGATGACTACTTTATGTAGGAACATAGTTTACGCCCTACAAAATACATAATTAACCTGGAACATACACGTCAGGGGAGAAGGCCCGATGACCCTGGTGACACACCCTGAAAGGCTCATTTACTGTGGAAAGCGCACACGGTTTACGTTCAACAACATCACACAACAAGTCAGACTCCGAAGTGTTCGCACTCTTTCACGAGGGGGAGATAAAAGCACGAATACGATTATTGATAACCCTCGTTTCCAAGAAAGTAGCCGAAGCGGCCCCCAGAGGCCTCTGGGAGTTACAATCGCTCCCATCACATAGCTCAAGGCATTTCTCGGGAAATACACAGATATAAAATGCAACTAACGAATGTAAGTGAGGAGATAGAAATATACATATAAAACCGCATTGAATCTAAACATTACATGGGAATAGAAAATGAAGTTCAAGACATGGAACTTTTGTCATAGATGGGACACATAACACAAGTTGATAATGTTCAGAATTCCGAAAAAAAGATCTGAAGCACACACAGCCAAAGGTTAAAAAATGCTGAACATCTTAGTGGCTATTGAATAAATTAGTTTCTTTAAAAAGAACGCCATTAGGTGGCCCTTCAGGCTTGATTGTGCCTTAATGAATAGAGGTGACGCGTGTGTGTAAAATTGATCTATTGTTGCCTTAACAGGGATAGTGGATGATCTCCAGTTCCACCGTTGGAACAGACCAAGGAAGGAGATTCAGAGAATAACGAAGACACGGAAGCACACTTCAAGAAACGACATGATGACCTGCGGCGATGGAATTGGTTAGTTAACAGAGAAGGATTACTTAGACAATTTCAGGTTATCAGACGAATTAACCACTGTTTTCTCAAGAGGAATACTCATACAAGGGCAAGTGGATGTATGAATCGACAAATGGAGGGTGTTACGAGCAACATACTCTCCATTTGAAGGTCTCAATCACTATTCTTAACTAAAAAAGAATGCAACTTTGCGAGAAAGAACTCTAGAAAGAAAATAACAACCCTGGCTGGTCCAATCTCTGAATAATAGTCAAGTAAACACACTTGTAATGCCAATAGCAAACGTAATTGAAAGCCGATGGCTTCACGGATGATAGAATCGTTCGAGTTGTTCCTCTCATTCCTTTCTATAAAAATTATATGACACTTATAATCTTCGAAATAGACATGAATTAGTTTAATAACCATTGGGACCGAAAGAGTGATAGAACCTGAGGTCTACATGCTACTTAAAGAATGCAATTTATGGAATCTGAGGTGGCTATACCTCTTCGTTCAGGTTGTAGAGTGAAAGAGGAACGCTATGAGTGATGGATATGATATTGCCTGTCGTGTTTAGTAGTGATCTATATGTGGACACAAAGAGACACAACTATATTGTGTAAGACGTAGTTAATATACTCAGTCGAATTATCATCATTCAAAATTATGATTCACACAGACAAAGGAATAGGAAATAAGTATCATCATTGATTAGCGCCTTCGAAGTCAAAAGATTGAGGGAAGGTATATATTTACATGTCTTGATAAGGACCAGATCTGGAGTGAAGATGGTGGAGAAGAACAAAAGAGGGAGAGAAGTGGACAAGACTGGAAACAGATGTTGTTGACAAAAGTCACAAAAAGGACACTCCGATAAAAAGGGAAAAAGTGGCAGGAGTTTTATAGAGGAAGTTCGAAGTTGGGCTGAATGTATATTATTGGAACAGGAATATGCAAATAAATGGTGAATATCAATTGGTAAAAATAAACGATTTATCATCGTTATAATTCTTTATTATTAGATTAGATTCACTTAATGGTTCAACTCGTCGCTAGTACTCATAGAGATATAGTGTACCATGACTACGTGAATATGTACTTTCAGATGTTTTCTTAAATTGTCTGAGTGGTCTGAACAGAAAATTAGCGCGAATATGACGCTGGATGTTAAGACATAATTGAAATAGACAGAATTATACGTTATCTATATCGTAAAGATGAGAGGTAATGAATTTACCTATTCTAATAATGGTAAATGTATGTGTAAGTTACCTTTACAGACGAACTGTATGTATATTAACGAAGAAATTGTTGAATTGTAGGTAATTAAGCCAAAGATAAGAGAATAGAATCTGATTGCTAATATCAGCTTACAAATGAATAGATGTAATTGCTATTAAATGTGACAGATTAGTCGGATGAAAGCTATAGAGGTCTTTAGAAGAATTGGGAGGAGAAATCACGCAGAACAACTGGACAAGGATATGTAATAACCAACTTATGAAGAATTACTCTATGAGAATACAAATCGTTCCTGTTATAGTACAGAGCTCTAGGAAACTAAAAAAATGCACATAAAAGGTTATTTGGTTGATCAGAGGATCGGGGTCAGGGGACGCGACAGAAAGGAGTACGCATAGAAGATGTAATTATCTTCAATATTAATGATAATGTACTCTGACTAATGATGTCGTGGAAAAAACGGAGTCGGGGAGGAGACGCGACAGAAGGAGTAAAAAAAGAAGATGTATACTCTAAGATAAGATGTCTGTGGTTGTGTTTCTGACACGAGGATCGGGAGGAACCAGAAGGAGTATGGAGGAGATAACAACTCTACTACTCCCATGAAAGATAATGATTATCTGATATATGACTGTCTGTGTCTGGTTCGGACAGAGGACGGGGCGGAGACGCGACAGATGGAGTCGAGAGATGTAATAAAATAAAAATATATAATATCTAATATTTGTGTTTCTGAAGAGGACAGAGAGAGGAAGAGATAGGATATAATTAAATCATGATGTAATTACTCTAATAAATAGATGTCTGTGTTGTGTTTCTGACAGAGGTCGGGAGGGAGACAGACAGCGAACGGAGTGACGGAGAAGATGTTACTCAATAAACATGAGAAATTCACTCTGATATAATGCAGTGTGATGTGTGTGTTCTACAAAAAAAAGAGGGAGGGAAACCAAGCGACAGAATGGATACTTAGGAAGTATGTAATATACTGCACTTAATAGAATGATGGTAAACTCTAATAGTTGTGTCTGAACAGAGATCGAAGAGCACACAAAAGAGTAGAGGAGATGTAATGACTCTAATATATAATGATGTACATTACCTAATAAATGATGTCTGTTTGTTTTTCCAAGAGACAAGAGAGAACGCGCACAGTAGAGAATACGCAGGAAGATAGTAACTCTTTTATTTTCTCATCTATATATAACATGACTGTCTGTTGTGTATGTCTGACAGAGAATTCGGGAGGAGACGCGACAGAAGGAGTAACGAGGAGATGTAATTTAACTCAATATAATGCAGTGATTACAACAATAAATAAATGATGTCTGTTGTTGTGTTGTTCTACAGAGGGATCTGGTGAGGAGGACGCGACAGAAGGAAGTGACCCGGGGAAAAGCATAAAATCTAATAATATGATGTCTGTCAGTGTAAGCTCTGACATGGAAATCGGGAGGACGACGCGACAGGAAGGAGTAAATGACGCGAAATGAGAGAGGAGGGTGAGGAGCTCGGAGTGAGGAACTGAAAGATTAAGCAGCAGCAGCCAGAGAACCGACGAGATCTCTAAAGAACTCCTCCCACAATTAAAGAGGCTCACAAAAGAAGCAAAAAGGTCACTCTTAGTCTGAATGACCAAAAACATTCCGGGTGTTCTAGTAGTACGCGTTAAAACAATCAAACCAAAAAAAAAATGAATTGAATAACTGATATTTACACTCAAGTGAACTACGAGTCTCTAAAAAAAGACACCATTCTGAGAAATCGTCCAGTTAATTTGAAATAGGAGCCTGAACTTTTATAATGAGATACTGAAAAAATGATCAGTACAAAAGAAAAGGGAAGAGGATTGTAAAGAATTTAGGGTCGATCTAGAAAATTGTTAAAGGTCAGCGCACTCGGGTAAGATGTCAGAAGACTCACATGTTTATCACACCTAACCGAAGGTCAAGTCAGCTATTCTGATCGCCTTTTGTTCGCGTCCGTATGTCCGTAAAACAAACGTTCACCGTCGTCGGTCGTCCTGATCGTCTGAAATTTCACATTTGGACTCTTCTCAATAAGCCGCTGGGGCAAATCCACCAAACTTGGTAACAGATCATCTTGGGTCAAAGGGCCTTCCAAGTTTTGTTAAATAAGGACCCAGCCCCCACTCCCAGGATGAGAGAATCAAAAATGCATAAAAAGAAGCATCAGTTAAAAATTTCTTCTAGAGACCTACTCGGGACCACTCACAAGCAGCTGAAACTCATATTATTTATATATGGGAAGCTTAATCCTGATATAGTGAGATTCAAGTTTGTTCAAATCATGACCCCGGGCAGGGGCCGACAATAGGGGATCAAAGTTTTGACATATGATTAGAAAGGAAAAAAAAATCTTCTCTCAAGAACCACTGTGCAAGGATAGCGAATTATATAGAAGCTTCCTGATATATGTGGCCG
>CAJDSM010047957.1:0-15469 GCA_903981925.1 Ostrea lurida | reverse complement strand
TACTAGTATTCGGAAACTTTGATTAAGTAGATCTCTTTTGAAAAGAAGAAATCGGCCATCTTCACACCAATGCTAAAGTTAACTTAGAAAGCACCACAATTTTGACTATCTAACACTTTGCTCATACATTGTTAGAAATTTTACATCTTTAGGAGTCATAAACATATTAGAAAAAAGAAAATCGCACAACTAGAGTGTTTGAGAAAAGTGTTTTGCAGTCTAACACTTCCTAAAAATTATGTTAACGAAGTAGCAATTCGCTGTGGTGACCACCTTCTTTTTTGATAATATATTCGTTAGTCTGACTTTATCAATAAATATTGGAATTATGCACCTTGATAGGATTATTTTGTTTTTTTACAAATATTCGAGAAATCACAACAAATCTAACGGGTTGAACAGAAACAAGTATACCCGTTCGAACCTAGTGGCTCAATAACTGTTCCTAGACTCCAATTCTTATGAAGAAACAGTAGTCATAGATACGTTTGGGTATAAATAGATCTCAAACATCACTAGAATACCCCTCTCTTCTTTCTCTGTTCACTTCTCTCCTCTCTTCTCTCTCTACTACCGTGCTTTTGCTCGTACATAACACTCTGTCCGTTTGCATCCCTAGGAACTCATCATATTCTTACCACCATGCACTCATTCCTCTCAATATCAAATCTCTACTAGATTGGATCTAGCGTTATTCGCTGTAATTCTTTCCCATAAAACTGTATGCAATAACACAGTAACCTTTAGTCCGTTGGACTTACGAAGTTCATTGAAATACTGCACGTACAGCAAATAAGCAGTATTTTCTTGAGAGCATTCTTCCAGAAAGAAACGAGGTCGTCGATTGCCTAGAAAATTCTAAAATGCTGGTATAGATGTGGAGCTTCGAGCTTAGTTTTTTCTCTCTCCCTGCGTTTAACAAAATGGCCTTTTTTATCCGGGATTATAGTTACATAGTTAGTTCATTGCTGATCCTGCTTTAAAAACATGCGTTTGCCATTTGATTCTTTTGATGGTACCTTTATCTCAGCCCGAGAAACCGAGAACAAATAAATATAAACGCCAGCAGTTGTCGTAAGAATGACTTCATTATCAATCTCTCAACCAGAGGGCGCTTACGGCAACCTCGTTTATCTGGTCTGCCAAAGTAGGTCCGATGCATATATTCTAGGAATCACCGAAATTACCGCTGTATCACAGAAATATAACCACAAAAAGTAACGAAATTACTGAAAATATGACCGAATTGCCTTCCTGTGATGTTTCATCTAGTATTGTCATGCTGGTCACACAGAAAATTTCATGAAAGATTGGATTTGAAATTTGAATGTTCTTTTAGTGTAGTTTATCGTTGTCTAAGTACCCAGGATGCTGACACAAGGCCTCCGCAATAGCGTTGATAACACTTAGTAATTTGATGGAAGATGATGCAGACATAGTCCCGTCGGGCTAGGTCTCCACAAAAAACCCGAGGCAGCCCGCAGATCTCAAATGGCATCAATAGCCAATGAAGATTTTTGTACAGAGGGACCTTCATCTTAAGAGCCTCACCCAACAGGGCCTAAGCAGGCGATAGAAATTATTTAACTCATCTACAAATGGACGCTCGTACGGGAGTATGGCAGACTCAGTCCCCGACAATTCGTTTACACTTAATTATTAATTTTGTAAAATATAACGCATGACGGAAGTCGTGTCGGGATCTTGCAGAAGTCACGAAAACCCAGCGTACACGGTCTAACAATACCCATCATTACTATAGTGAACATGTAAGGAGGCGTCGCTCCCTCTCTCTTACGCAACGCGGTCTATCTCTTGAAACTAATATTTATCACATAACTAACTCTCGAATAGTGGAAGGGACTTTACGGGTATGCGTCCTAGCCCCATCTTTATGAACACCCTGTAAGTGTAATTTGTATAATAGTGAAATAGTCGTCGGCTTCGGAGTCCAAACCGTAGGCAGGTCAACAAACCATTATCTTATACATGGGGACGTTGCCACAACCGGCCTAACCCCTGAAAATTTCAATCTCCTCACCTAAAGTGAGGTCGGGGCTGCAGCGCTATAGCGACCAGCCCCCCATCTTGGTCTCGTAAGCACTTATAATTAATTGACTATTACTATTGTGAACATAGTCGTTCGGCGCCTTCGAATCGCCAAGATAACCCCCGAAGTGTCGGATTGGTTCCAAGTGTGCACTCAACATTTAGATTGGTCTACTAACATGAGGGGCCTTAGGCCCAAAGGGTTTATCTCGTGAGAAAATGGATTCAGCCGCATCTCTTAATACTGTGGGGGCTCATCGCGCTATGCGCCAGCCCCTATTCTTATAAAACACCTGTAAGGTCACTTTTTGTAAAATATGTACTGCTGACTATAGTCTGTTGTCAGGGCGGTCTAAGATGTCCAAAATCCAGGGGCAGTGTGACAACAATACCCATGATACGAAATTGATGCATGAAACGGGGAACTCGCACCCTGTGCCTCGTAATGGGCTGTAGCTCCACTGCAGAATTTGATCACACACACTCCTCTAATATGGGTAAGGGGTCTTACTCCAGCTAATTGGCACGCTCAAGTCGTATCCACATCTTTCATTTATAATAACATTATCTATTGGTAAAAAATATCAGACAGCGTCAATATGTTTTCGTTAAACTAGGAGTTGGTTCTCGAGAATTGCCAAAAAACCCATGCAGGCTCAAACAACTAAAAAAAAAATAATATATATGTTATATACATTGAAGGTGAGGCCAACACTCCCTTTGCCTCCATATGAGGACATACTCGTGTAAGAAATAGATTAATTTCAAACTTCTTCTAAGAAAGTAGGTGGGTGTCTCCATAGTTCAGGCATATACATTGCTGCACATCGACATGGTACCATATTATCTTATTATGACCACACATACTCAGTGATTTATAATAATATTGGTCTAAGATCGATAGTTATGATCGGGCTTAGCAAGTCCAAACCGGCAGTCAAATAACCTATTTTCTATGCGTGCAAGGTGCAACCTTTTGCTAATCCACCCCCTTTGGCCCCACCTATAAAAAGGATGCCTGGATTTTTTTTTAGCTGAAAAGATTTGGGTCAAAGACGCTTCTCTGAAAAAGTAGGGAATGCACGCTATACAGTGTTGCGCCTAATAGTACCCCATCAGTTTATAATAAACAACTACTAGGTTTATTGTTATGTACAAACGCGATTAGAGTACGTCTGGGCTCTCCGAATGTCAATAGATGACGACGCAGGGCAAGCATCACATACTATATTAATTATACAAGCTGAAGGGGACCGACTAGACAAGCCTCACCTATAAGGGTCTACTCTGAATCCACTTCTTTTCGAAATCTTTAAGATAAAAGTAGTGGGGCTATCGCTCAATGACTCGGTTTTAATAGGATGTGTCGGCAAATTACCCAGGCTACCCGCATCTTTATATTACACTATATGTATTCGTAATATTCCAATGTGAATATAGTACGTTCGGGCTTCTCTGGAAAGATCTATCATAACCATGTAGATTCACTATAGACAGAGTCAACACTATAATAACCATTTAAATTTTACTAATACATGAGGGGATCCAAAATGTGCCGTCCTGTACTTTTGCCGAAGATATGACAGCGGCTCGCTATCATGAAAATAAGTCAACATCTCTAATAAAGTTTAAAGGGCGTACTTTTCACAAGCGGTACTGAGGCGCCAGCCCCCCATTCTTGTATAACAATAAGTAAAATATACTGATTTTCTTGATAATAAGCTGACTGCGAAGATTAGTCGTCGTGGCATTCGAATTGTTCTCACACAAAAGCGAGTTGGGTCAGGGTGTATCAATCGCATAACCAATACATTTTATGGTCAGACATGAGGGAGCAAGAGTCACTCATTCAGCTCCATAGGTGATCTAACACGATAGAAAATACTCCATCACCAACTAACACACATTCATATGAAAGTGGAGTGAGCGGTTCCTAACGGGTTAATACGTCACTGCCAGCGACCCATAGACTTCAATTACATGCTATATTATATTTTCGGCTACTATCATCAGGGCGAGATTATTCGTTAAGGGTAGATCTCGGCTTATAAAGGAAGTATATTTCTCAAGAGACCGAAGAGAAGACAATGTCAAGCACTACATCCATAATTTTCAATACACTCATGGTAGTGGACTGCCCATAGTGCCCAATGGGCAGGTATCTCTCGCAGTAAAATTTCAGAGAGCTTTAACTGCACTCACAAGTGGGTCTTTTGACGGATGTAACAGAGTCCCCGGACCCTCATAAGAAATCATTAGTCTAAATTGCACCGCAGCAAATTGACGTTAATATTAAATTCAAATAGTTAATATAGAGTAAGATCATAAATTGCGAATTAAGGCGTGTCACGCGAGCTTCGAAGTCCTAATAAACAAGAGTCTTAAGGAATAATCAAATACAACTCAGATTGATATCTATTATTGACAAATTGAGGGGGCCCCTTGGCCCACTCTGCATAAGAGAAGGGTCTACTCTCTCGCTTGAAATTTACAGACTCCGAGCTATGTAATGCATAGGGAGGAAGCTACATACGGTGTAATGACGACTCTGCGCCCAAGAATCCTCTTTTGTATACACCACTAGTATATTAAATTTTGTCATACCGATAAAAACATGCGAATATAGTTCGTACGGCTACATGCTAAGTCAATAACCAGGCAGGTCAACATAACCATATTCTATTCATTCATATGAGGGACTCGACCTTAGCACTTGTGCACCATACACTATGGGCGTACCCCTACGCACTAGAAAATTGTCAAGCTCTCTAAAAAGTGGGGCTTACCGGATATGGCGCCCGCCCCATCTTAACGTACACTATTTTATTGTATACAGGCGATAGCTTACGGTCGGGAGTACCTACGCGGAACGCGATTCTCAAATCTCCAGTGCATGGCTCAACTGATACTGGAATGACATATAAAATATGTTGTACATATGAAGGAGAGGCACTGCTTTGCCACGACTAAAGGTTCGTAGCTCTGAAATTGAATCCGCAACTACCTCTTAGGAGGTGGTGAGCTCTGCATAACCAGGTAATCTGGGGCGCGATTCGAGATTCCGATAAATAGCTCTTTATGACAAAACAGTATTGTATTTATAACATGAGACTTAGGCTCAGAAATAAGTGCGGTTTTACTGATGGCTCGTCTTGGTGAAGTTCTCATAAAAACCAGCCGACAGGTAAACATACACTAATTCAATTTTTGTTGACTAATTTGATAGTGGGAGAAACGTTTGTCACTTGTCACCTCTTAGACAATAGGCGCCAGACTTAAATGCCATGTCGTGGGACAATTTCAGTTATAATCTCTCGTGGTATAAACCGTAGTGTTCTGGCGTTCATACACAGGCTCCAGAAATTTGCCGTTCTATCATGCAACCATCCACACAATGTCATGACTTTACCTCCTAAGTATGGTTATCTCACGGATTATCATTATGCACGCACGATAAATTTAAAGACTGAGACTTAGTTTTCGAACATTCTATCGCGGAGCCGGAAGTCGCCACCCACTCTCAGGCTCAAAACGAAATCATAGAGCACACATGAAGAAACTTCAATATAACTTTATTAGTATCATGTCTTTGTTGCTAGGGAAAATTAGCCCTTCCGCCTTTATGACCCATCCCACTCTAACCCTTCAATTAATTATAAGTGTAGCTTATTCGCACCTGACAAAAATATATTAATAGCGCATTAGAGCCTATTAGTGGCAAACGCATGTGCTCTCTCTCTAGTGGGAGGGCTTCCACAAAACTCCGGATAGTCCAGAAAGACGGCCTAGATATCCCATCTTTCAATAACTCATGATAATATGTAATTAGTCATTATATCGTATCGCGAAAATATTAGGTTGCGAAGTACAGAGGATAGAGTAGCGATATCTACCTACCCACCAGCGACATGAGTCATGCCACGCATACATTCAAACGGTAATCTGACATTATTTCTTCATTGAGTCGCGGGCTACAGCATCACTGATGCCATGCAACACATAAAGGGCGCTACCTGCATTTCACTACATACTAAAAGAGTGAGAGAGCTCAATGAAACGAGATTGAGATAAGGGCGAATGCGGGCACGCTCATGCCCCATCACAATCGCTTTACTCTCACTCGCAGTGATTTTATAGGTTATATTACACCATGGAGTACTACTCCCCATTGTGACGATGGGTTCTCTCGAAGCGCGTTCTCCTGGCGCATCAGGGCTTCTACGCCGTAAACATGTCCCTATTGGAATCCTCCCTATTGTGTACACGTAACTGATCGCATCATAGTGTGGGTTAGCCTCGATCTGCTCTTTTACTCTAATACTGTGAGTGTCTAAGGCAGAATTCACTCTGCACAAATTTACACGCCTCTTCTCTACTATAAGGTGAGAGAGGCTGAAGCGAAACATCGGTAGACGGTTGGCCATTAATTCGACAGGTTCTAGGACTACTAATTCGTTATTCGATCGCATCTTTCTATACTTAATTTAATATTGTTTCGAACCTATCGATATACTCCAGTGAAGCCTGAGAATTATATAGACATCACTGACATAATGAGTCAATCGTCCACCTCCTCTCGGATATGGCTCGGTCCTAACGTAATTAAGAATACATAAAGGTACAACTTATAAACAAACTAATTTGGCTCAGATTTTGGATCGACAAACGGCACAAAATTTGCAACTTCTCTACGGCATCCTGCCCTAAGAGCCAATCATTTTAACCATTCATAATAATAAGTGTGAGAGGCAGCCCATTTCGAGGGTCTATCAAACATTATGGTGCGGCATATGTACCTGAATCTTCTCATAAACGTCATACCTCTTCGATTATACGTCTAAAGAGTTACGTTTTTGCGGAGATCAGTTATGTAGCGAGATAGTCTTGATCTTCGTGGACACTTCCTAGAACGTTGTCCTATAGCTCTCGCAAGGGTAAAAAAGATAAGGCTCAAGGCCGTTCAAATATACAACTGAATCTAACTTCCTGATCAAAGTTATATAGACTTAGTCACTCTCAGGGTCAAACTATCTTGGCCTCTGCCGGAGCGGTCTTTTATCTTCACTGAAGACTCTATATCCTAGATCTTCACTATGCTCACGGTTGGGTGCTTCTCCGGGTTACTCGACGGCAATGCCTTTCACAATCCTACGGATATTAACTCCACTTGTTTATACTTACTGATGTGAACGATTGACAGGTGAATATCGTACCGGTCTCGAATCGGGTGCGACCGGGCGCCAATGCTGGGGTACCATCACCTGCTCCATAGACACTTGTAAGGCCGGTTAATACACACCTTTTCCATAGGTGTATACCACCTGCGGGCCTTACCTCCATAGTGGCGTCTCCGAATGTTGCTGTCACTCCAACTCTCTGAATATGAATTTCAATAGATCTCTTGTTTGAAAAAATTAACAAAGAGTAGGGTTGATTCTCATGTTCACGTTGGTGCGCCTATGCAGTTCTCCATGTGAAATCTTTAACTAGACACTAACATTGTAGATACATATCTATTTGTATGAACGACAGTCGATATATGTTACGTTACGAGCGACCTCGAAGGTCTCCTCATGGATGACACTGAAAGGGACACTAGTCGTCATACCATATGCACATTATTTATATCACATGAGAAGCGAGCACCCTTGACCAAAAAGGGACTAGCTGCTGAAAAGTATGTTCGAGACGCAGTGCTATCATAAGAGAAGAGTAGGGTGGCATCACGTGAATGTCGACGCAGTGCTCACGCCACTAAGATGGTGTTACTTTATTAGACCACAACTGTATTAGTATATCGCTTATAGCTAGACCAGAGATTAAGATACGTTGATCGGGGCTAGGAAGTTCCCACACACCAGCGCCAGATAGTCAAACACATCGAAACAATATTTATTGCACTCCCAATGAATGGGATCTGTCCACTATTGTCTCCCAAAAGGCGAGACACTATACACCCAACAAAAATAGTATGTCATGCATGCGTCACAAAACGGTGACGGCTATACCAGTGTATGGGTACTCGAGCGCTACCACGCCCCATCTTTATACACTCAGTAGTTATTGTATCAGCGAATAGGTCGTCGGGCTCCGAAAGTCCAAAACCAGGCAGGTCAACATAACCATATTTTCTATAACATGAGGGGCCCCGCTTGCCCCAAAGGGTCTACTCTGAAAATTTCAATACTCTCTAAAGTGGGGCTCACTGTATGCGCCAGCCCCATCTTTTACAGCTATATTATTGTATACAGAGCGAATATCCGTCGTTCGCTAGAAGTCCAAACCCAGGAGGTCAAGTAACATAAACATTTTCTATCATGAGGGCCCCCTTGCCCAAAGGGCCTACCCTGAACCAATTCAACTCTCTAAAGTGGGGCTTACGGTATGGCGCCGCCCCCAATCTTTATACACATAATTATTGTATACGCGAATAGTGCGTCCAAACGCGTGGAGTCTATTCGATATGTAAGCTCGCTACAAAAGGCAGGAGTAAGCAGTATGCGCACCGTGTACGAATATGACATATCTACTACCTATCAGCATGATAGCGGTGCCATCGCCTTGGCTCCAAAGGTGTACACTCATGAAAATTTCAAGACACCTACGTAGATATAAAATATGGGGCCGTAGTTATAAAATGCAGTGCTACCGGCGATAATGAACGCTTAACAATTGCTCTGACACAACGTCCAGGACACCATCTCTTGTATACACAATATTTTATTGTATATCGCAAGCCCCGAATAAGTCGTTCGAGAGGGCTGCAGTCCATAGACCATGCAGCTGTAACATAACAATATTATACATGAGGGCCCTTGCCCCAAAGGGCCTACGGCAACATTGAAGAATTCGTAAACTTACTGCTAAAGTGGGGCTTACGGTATGCGCCACCCCAATCTTATCCCTATATTCACTGTGTATGACCCAGCGAATAGTCACTGATCGGGCCTTCGGAAAGTCCAGAAACGATTGGTTCATGGGATAACATAAGCCATTCTATTGCAAACACACAATGAGCGGGGTCCACTCGTTATGGCCCCAAAGGGGTCTACGTCCTGAACTGACATATTAATCACATAGAACTCCTCTAAAGTGGGGCTCACGGTATCCGCGCAGCCCCATCTTATACACCAATGACAATATAACAGCTATACTTGCGCTTATAGAATACGTACGTCGGGATCACTAGGTGATGAGTGCGCAAACGACATAAGACCAGCGCATCAGACAAATTAAACCATAGTTTATTTGGACACATGGAAAGTGCGAGTACACTCGTTGCCGCGTCAAAGGTGACTAAATAAATCTGGGAAGTACTCGTGAAAGTATTCATAGACATCTCTAGAAAAAGGTGGGTTGAAGACTGTGCCACCGTAGTTCTTGTCATACTGAAATGCGTTCCGGCCACAACTTCGTTTGTTACACTATATTATTATTGTACTGTTGACAGACTCGAAAATAGTCGTTCACGTGGTTCTCGAAAAAGTCACTAAAACGAAAGTAGGCAGGTCTCACACAACAATGAAACGCAAATATAGTACTCATTGATAGTGGGGTCGCCGTGCTCTTGTCTACAAATGGTTTAGTTCACTGGAGTATATCGAATCGACATTATTAATAATAAAACGTCGTCAAATATATCGAATGATGTCGAATTAATGGCCACCGCTAGATATTCTTCTTTTCATGTAGAGCTTTGAATGAATTCTGCCTCATAAGACCTATAAAAACAGGTCAGCTAACAAAGAGCACAATTTCGTGTCCATGGGAATTCCAAGTAGACTGTTGACAGACCTGATTCGCAAAACCACAAAGATATTGTCATGGGACTTCGCAGTTAATATTAAACCTCAGATGTACTTGTGTGGATGACTCATTCTCCCTTTCCATTTTTCTGTTGCTTTTTTATTCTTATTTTGCATTTTAATTCAGCATATGAAGTATTCACACCTTATGTATTTCTATTGTCTTTATATAGTCATTTTTTTACTTCATATATTGAGATATTATTACATTATCAATTTATTATATATTATCTTTTGGACATACTTTGTACCTTTAAGGAGAAGGAGCAACATAGTTGCCCCTGCTGCCTAATCCTATTATGTTTTTTGCATAATAAAATAAATGTTTAAAATTAGCGTTGGATGTTAGCGAGTAATTTTTTAAGAAAAGACATATCTATAGATATGAATTTTCCTTTTTTCCATTTTGTTGAGAAAGCAACTGGTGTTGAAAGTTAATCTTGCTGTAAAAAGGGCACCATTTATTCCAAACAGTAATATAAATATCCGGAGTTTGTCCAGGTATATACAATAGTGATATTCATTGGGCTTTTTTTTTATTTAGTAGAACATGAAGGCGTCAAAATCATTTACTCGGCCAAAAATTTAAACGCCTCCGAAAATTGAATATTGAATTAGATGTAGACCGTACTCCCGTCCAGGGCTTCCGTACTAATCACTCGCTGCTGGTACTGATGATACATTCTAAAAACATCTTTTAAAAGATTTTCAATTATTGACTTTGAGTGGACATGCGCAAGAGAAAGGTTGGGCAGTTTTTCAGCATGTGGGTCACATCCTTTCAACCAAAACACCACAATTAGNGCTGCTGGTACTGAGAATACATTTTAAAAACATATTTTAAAATATTTTCAATTATTGACTTTGAGGGGACATGCGCAAGAGAACGGTTGGGCAGTTTTTCAGCATGTGGGCCACATCCTTTCAACCAAAACACCACAATTAGCCGACAGATCTTCAGTCAAGTGACAATATAAAGCGGGCCACCTAGACTTGAAAAAGAACCCTTTTATCCCCTTTAAGATCAGTCCTGGTACATCATGTAATATCGATCATAGGGGGAGATGTTCTATCTATATATCAGCACAACGAGTACATGTATTTATTCAACGGATCTCAATATTTGGAAGTTAAAAATTCAATTACTGTAGCTCTGATTAGTTTGTTTATTTACCTTTAAATCCTACTTGGGCACATAAAGAGTATTTTACTGTCCGCAGAAGATTCAATATTTTTAAGAAATTACTTTCTGAGCCCCTTTCAAGAAGACTATCATTTATCATAAGAATTGAAATCCCCAAACACACAGGACGATGTCCGTTTTCTTCGTTTTTAACTGAAATTCGATAGACTTGTTGAAATACAATACAATGTCAATACCCTATTTATCCTTTTCATTTAGTTTAAAGAAACTTCAAAACGGAAAATGTCTCAATAAATCGCCTGCATGTTTGTTGTGGAACGGCCAACATGAACGGATATGTGCGTTGATTAAAAATACGGACTTCAACATATTTGATTTAAAAATAAAGGGATGAAAATTATGTAAATTAGAACCTTTCAAGATAGCAAGTATAAATCTCAGGAGAAAGTGGATTTCTAATGTTGTTTTCATGGGCCGTCAGCGGTCCGCCATAAAAATGAAAGTATAACTAAATTATCATGAAAAGTTGAAAGATGAAAAATACGAATATTGTCCACATGTTAATTCAAGAGTTCACCTCTCTGAAAAGCTGCATACAATACCCATCCTTTGTTAAGATGAGAAAACGAGAGCGATTTTGTTGGAGATATGCGCAGTTTGTCCACCCCGTTGGACATTATACTGCCAAGAATGCGGACACGTCGCCAAATCCAGCATGATGAAGTGGGAAATCACGATGGCATGGGTCAAAATATCTAATAAACACATAGTCACTGCAGTGTTTTATTTATACCACATGTTAAGAGATGCAATATAATACAAATATTTCAAAATATTTACATTCTATTGTATCTTCCCTCAAGCTACATTTGATTTTAATATTCCACTATAAAACTTAGCCCCCTCCCACTCTGGGTCATTGAAAAGGGGACCATTAATGCAAACACTATATAGAAAGCTCCTCATGTAATCTCAGTTTAAAACCGATATCTAATATACCGTACCGAGTCTGTTTTTGCTGTTCTGTCAGTTTGACATACCTATATGTACGCAGTCATATCAAAGTATGGAGAAAATGGAATTATAAAAGTTGATTTCATAATGTTTAGAGTACTTCTGACTTCTATTGAGCAAATAACCCTTGAGGCTGTGGAGATGAATTACCATACCGAACATTACGCAGTTTATTTGCACATCGTTCTGTTATACTTGCGCAACAGATCTCAACATCTAATCAAACAACCAGTGGTAGATGAACGTGCAACTTAAAAATGAAGGGCATTTCTAGAATTCTTAATACTTGTACATTCATACACTAAAGTTGCATGTCCTTCTTACTTCATCTTCGCTAGCCAAGGGTGGCGATACACGGTGAAAGAGAAACTCCGTGTATCGTCACCCTTGGCTAGCGAAGATGTTCTTATTTATTTCATTCTCTTTGATATTCCCTAGGCGTTTGTCTTACATGTATCCCTGGGAATGAGTTAGAAATTGTGTAATTGGCATCTATTTCATATATGACTTGCCTTGTACCAGAGTCAAATGTGTGTCTCTGCTGGGGGTCGAACCCGGGACCACTGGCACTACAGTCCAGTGTTCCACTGGCCAAGCTAAAGGGTTAATCCACTATCTAGAGTTATGTAACTGAGACTGCTAAAATATGTTTCTTCTGAGAATCGAACTACCAGAGACTGTTATGTCTCTACTGAGAATAGAACCCACCAGATAGTACCCGGGACCACTAACACCACAGTCCAGTGTTCTACTGATGAAGTTAATTAAAGGTTATCCTCTAGCCAGAATTACATATGTAGTATAACGTAGACTGCGTTATGCCTCCACTGAGAATCGAACCCGCCAGAGAGTACTCAAGACCAAATGTACCTCTACCGAGGACGAGTTTAGAATTAACCCACTACCTAGAACTAGTAGGGAGGCCTTAACCGAGGATTAAGCGTTACCCCACTAACCAGGGCGAGTAGGAAGGTCATGTATCTAACCCCACTACAAATATTATGCTTTTGAGAAACAAACACATATGGACAAAATGTTGATAAAGGTGTTTATTGTGTAGAATGTTGTACTTATGACTCCTTATTAACTGTACAACACTTGGAATAAATTTGTTTGGCGTATTATTGCAATTAGGATTAGCCAAAACGTTTTATTTGAATTCATATATACATGTACTGTACGTAATACTCAGTCTGGCGAGTAAATTATTCAAGAATTGCCATGAAGTCGATCAACTTTTTAGAGGATTACTCTGCATTCAGATATAACCATTAATTTGGAAAAGGACCAAATTTACACGTATATTAAAAATGCGTAATGTGGCTTTGCGGTATTTTTCTTTACAAATATACAGCTGAGAGCCCTTCAGCAAATAGTATTGACGAAACAAATTCATTCACAACCGACTGTTTATTCCCCCTTTTTACATTTATAAGGAATTCAAAATATGTAATATAGAAATTCTATGGGAGTGCTCGCTTTTCAAAATTAATATTATTTTTGTACAACTTTTAAATTCTTTTATTTCTCAACTACATATGATTTATATTGATGGTCCAATAGGGAATTTCCTATCACGCCGAAGCACTGGTCCATGTCAGTTCAGCCACTGAATACGTCACGTGACATTATGCTGACCATGCTTACTACTTCTGAATCATCCAAAGCATTTAAAATTCAATGAATTTTATAAAGTTGGGCATAATATACGTGTATCAGGACAACCTAAATTGGTACCCCGTTGATTGGTGCTACACATAAACTCGAGAGAAGCGAGAGCCAACAGGGTACCAGTTTACAGGACAACCATGTGCGTGTTCTGTCTACATTAGTGCTAAATGATTGATCGCTACATGTACGTAGTTTCATACACATTATTAGGCCGTTCTTTTCATACTGATTTTGACTGGGGATTATTCCTTAAGACAAATAAGGATCAAGACAGAAAGCTAGAATAACGGTCGGTGTGACCAGTCAACAGGGGATGCTTACTCCTTCTAGGCTTCTGACCCTATATCTGGTCTTTCCAGGGGTCTATGTTTACCTTGTTCTCAATTTTGATTATTTGATAGGATATATGAGATTGATCATTGTTTGTTTTCTTTTTCATGATGTAAAACGCCCATTAAAGCTATGTATTATGTTGTTTTATCAAATCGATATATTACGGATAAATGATCGATACATTTTTTTTTATAGATAAAGGTTACATTATTTTAATCATTGATTTAAACACTATATATTAGTACAGTACTGGTTATTCAAGAAAATACATCAAATGTTATTTTAATAATACGTTCCAACATTGTACGGCATAGTGTTGGTATTCTATTACAGTTCTTTGTGGTTAATTCCGTATTCCACGAAACATGATTAATGTCCATGATGATTACGTAACAAACAACTTGGAAAATAAATTATAATACATAACCAACGCCTAATGCATTGCAAAACCAAAACTGAAACCAGGATAATGAATGCAACTACCGTCTAGGAATGACACTTTTCTTTTCTTTCTTTTTTTAAATGCCATATCATGACCTCAAAGGACAACAGTTTGTAGTAACAATCATGATCAACGTATGTTGAATGCCTTCAATTTTATTGACATTTACACCGAAAAACGAGATAATATTGAACAATATTGTACGATTTCATAAAGCGCCGTTGGCAATATACGACTGTGCATTTATCGAACTATTGCTGTTAGATTAAACGCTATCTAGATATTTTACGTCATTATTTGCGTTGAAAACTATCTTCTATTAATCTTAAACCCAAGGAAGAACACGTACTTACGAAAGTTGCGGCTACTCTTCCATGCCAACCATTCGTATACCATTTCGTCACATCTTACACCTGAAACAGCGCCAAACCGCCACTTAAATATTTACGTTTGAATGGCAAGCGAAGCGTGAAAAATGTTGAAGCATGGATCAGCTGATTAGTGTTTAGGGGATATTGGAGTGTCGATTAAATCTACCTGTCGATTACACAANACTGGCAGATTGGACTGTCGATTAAATCTACCTGTCGATTACACAAAAGAGTTCCAGTCCACGAAAAGCTGTTTATGATCTCTGACCTGCTTGAATGATTATTATTTTTTCATTTCAGTTAATGTCATCAGATAATACTAAAGTGCCTCCGTTACTAATTAAATGTTAAATAAGATTTTAAAGTAAACCCTTCTTGTCCAATATTTACAATTCTTTTTACAGAGAGTTAAGTTATGTCACGGGCTAGAGGCGCCCTGGCGATTATAGTTTGTCGCCGTGGTTCGTGTTGTTAATCTGGTATAAAATTGTGACGTGCGATAAACTCAACAGAGGAGAGGGAGGCTGGACTCAGAGTAAGAAAAACTAAACACACTTATATATAGATAATGAGGAATTATTGTAAGACGTATAATCTGATAATTATTGTCCTTAACCTTTCGTAGAACCTTGTCCTCCTA
>CAJDSM010047956.1:0-12528 GCA_903981925.1 Ostrea lurida | reverse complement strand
AGACTACATAAATATTATCTATAAGAATAAGGTATATGTTTTTGTTTACATTGACTATTTGTATGACCTTGGTTTCCCTGTCTTAATTTTGCATTTATTGTTTGCATTTTGCTCCTTTTCGATCAACTTATCAAAGATGCATTTATTCATCATTTTATTACACAAATACGACTTGTATACGTCCGTCCGTTCGAACCCGGTGGACAAGATACAGACCGAACCGTATGCCCCAGGATCTTACAACTTGGTACAGATGAGAGGAAGATGCCTATTGTTTTTCAAGTCGAATGTCAAGGTCATGGCATCATTTAGTAGGAAAACGTTGTGGACAGGATGCAGATTGAACCGATATATATCAGAATATGATCACCATGATTTTCAACGTCAAAGGTCAAGGTCAGTGTATCACTATATGTCACGATGACGTTGCTCTTGTTTTTTTTTCCTGCTGTCTGCACATAGTTGCGTATTTTCACCACAAAATGTAAAAAAAAGAAAAATGATAATAATAAACACCAGATGATCTACAAGTAACGCTTAAATATTAACATAAACATTGTAAATTCCCATTTCTTATAATTCTCTGTGCTTGTCGGTCAATACGTTGGAACAGCCATGGAATGCTCATGAATGTATATTTTCTCAACATAGTTGATCAGACTGACATAGTAACGCCAACGGTTTGATTATTAGAGTGGCATCGTGGGGTCATTTTGAGTAGCACATTTTGAATCTTACTTAGCATATTAGAATATAAATATTGAAAAAAGCAAATTCCTAAAAATCTGTAGCGAACTTCACCGGCTGACTGTAACAAGGTCGATGAGGACGCATAATGGACTCCCAATCCTCAAATGTATACATTTTAAGTGCATTAGGCTAAATCATTCATTAAGACATTTTAAACTTTAATGCATGTCAGCTTAGTAAAAAATTAGATGCCCCCAGGGTCTGTATTAAACCTGGTACATACATAATGTCATTAAGATTGTAATGTGCACAACGTCGAATACAAATACATGTACTTCATGAAGATCGTATGCAAATAACACTTTAAATCTTCTTTGACTGCAAGATGCACCATGTGATAAAAAGACCATAAGGTCACACATATATACATTTTGGAAACATCCTTTCTCTATCTCTTAACGATATACTTGATCTCTAGAATAATTATTATCAAAGCCGTGTACAGTGATGGGAAGCAGTCTTCTGGAAAATATGGTATTTCTGGTGTGTCACTTTCAATGGTTCGCGATGTCAAATGTACTTAAATATAGTACTATTCAGTATTAGGAGTTGCTATCAGACTGCGGCAACCAAAACGTACAGAATAACTTTTTATTACTAGAAGTTACTAACAGATCGCAGCAACCGAAACAGCAGTAATGGTCTAGTACTAGAAGTTGCTATCAGTGCAACAACCAAAACGGACAGAATAACTGTCTTGTACTATTGATTGATTGATTGATTATTTGTTGTTTTCGTCCCGTCGAGAATCTTTTCACTTATATTGAGACGTCACCATTGCCGGTGAATGGCTGCAAATTTAGACCTATGCTTAGCACTCATGGCTTTTAGCAGTGAGGGGTCTTTTGCGTGCCACACCTACGCGACACGGGACTCCGTTTTTAAGGTCATATCCGAAAGACCCTGATTCTCACTTCTAAATGCCGAGCTCTTGGCAAGAAGCAACACTACCTATTTTCACGTCTTAGGTTTTGACGTGGCGCGTGCCGAGCACGGCTCGTACGCACGACCTCCGATCAACGAGCGAAGCTCTACCACTAATCCACCGCGACTGGTGTCTTGTACTATGAGTTGCTATCAGACTGCAACAACCAATACGGACAGAACAACTTCTAGCACTAGAAGTTACTATCAGACTGCAGCAAACAATACGGACGGAATAACTGTCTAGTACTAGAAGTTGCTAACAGTCAGCAACAACCAAAACGGACAGAAAAACCGTCCTGTACTATGAGTTGCTGTCAGACTACGGCAACCAAAACGGACAGAACAAATATTTAGTACTATGGGTTGCTATCAGACTGCAGCAACCAAAACGGACAGAACAACCGTCTTGTACTATGAGTTGCTGTCAGACTGCAGCAACCAAAACGGACAGAACAACTGTCTAGTACTAGAAGTGAAGTGTACTAACAGACTGCACCAACCAATACGGACAGAATAATTCGCTAGTACTATGAGTTGCTATCAGACTGCACCAACCAATACGGACAGAATAATTCTCTAGTACTATGAGTTGCTATCAGACTGCAACAAACAATACGGTCAGAACAACTGTCTTGTACTATGAGTTGCTATCAGACTGCTGCAGCAACCAAAACGGACAGAACAAATATCTAGTACTATAAGTTGCTATCAGACTGCAGCAACCAATACGGACAGAACAAAACAACTGTCTAGTACTATGAGTTGCGATCAGACTGCACCAACCAATACGGACAGAAGAACTCTCTAGTACTAGAAGTTGCTATCAGACTGCAACAACCAAAACAGACTATAGTGTCTAATACTAAAAGTTGCTATCAGATTGCAGCAACCAAAACGGACAGAAAAACTGTCTAGTACAATGAGTTGCTAACAGAATGCAGCAACCAATACGGACAGTAATGTCTAGTTCTACATGTATGACTTGCTAACAGAATGCAGCAATCATGAGTTGCTAACAGACTGCAGCAACCAAAACGGACAGTAATGTCTAGTACTATGACTTGCTAACAGAATGCAGCAATCAAAACGGACAGAACAACTGCCTAGTACTATGAGTTGCTAACAGACTGCAGCAACCAAAACGGACAGTAATGTCTAGTACTAGAAGTTGCTATCAAACTGCAGCAACCAAGACGGACAGACCAACTGTCTAGTACTATGCGTTGCTACCAGAATGCAGCAACGAAAACAGTTTATTTGCAATCACTGTGAGACCAGTCAGCAGCTGGGCATTAAAAATCTTACATTGGCCAAAGATCGCCTGATCAGGCAATTATTTGCAGAATACATGGCAATATCATCCGAACAACAATAGCCTTTTAACACCCAATTTACTCTCTTTATCCGGACAGTTAAAATGAAATTCCAGGAATGTTTTCCTTCATAGATCAGATCTTTTAATTTTGTGACACTTTTAGTGGGGTAGAATTTACATAGTGTGAATACAACCATAGTAAATAAACGTGAACAATCGATATGTTTGAAATGATGTTAGGTACCGTACACGATTTACAATATTTATTAGATGCAACCCATACCTGCGCGGGGAGCGTTGAAATAATAAAAATGGTATGAATTATGTTTGGTTGAATGATAAATACAATGAACCTTGACTATAATGTAATATTTTGGGCAGATGGTTGGTTCTGTCACTTTTGAGGGTTGACTGTTAAACGTAAAAGCCTTCAGCAGCCGTCCGATTCTGCTGAATCCATCTTCCCCGTTTATGTTCAACTCATGTATTATCATTTTAATTTTAGATAACAATTCAGATGTTATATCCTATATCCATCACTGCAGAGGCGAATCCAGAAAATCTTCTGTGGATTTTGGACCCATTGTGGCACAAACCTGTTTTGTTATGTCTCAAAACACTCCACCTCCTACTATCTTGAAGAAAATCAATAAAATTGAAAGATATTGAGTATTTGTAAGACCCAGCTCATACCGGAGTAATACCTGGAAAGTTAATTAGTGTTAATTGATAGATTAGATATAGAACAATTGATTACCGAAAAAACTTTTGTTCAACGTATTTAAGATTCGTGCATGTATATCCTCAGTTCACCATAATTCTTGACTGAATTATGTTATAGTAATATAGATGAAATGGGAAACACTTGATTCTTTGTGTTCCTGAAACATTCTCAAAAATATCTGTCCTAGGCGGTAAAATGTGCACACAATGCAAGCGTGTTATGAATATAAATTGTCAGGTGACTGAAAATATGCATCACCCCGTCATCTGCTTCCTTCCCCAAGGCCAGACACGGTCGTCTGCTAAACATGACGCATATGCATAAGTAAAACAAATGAAAGGCAAATTCAGGACTTTGGAAGCTCAGATATACACGAGTTCCTCAGGAAAAAGAGGAAAGAGGAATCCCTCCCACCGCGGGCATATATATTCTGGAATTTTATGAATATTTCCGCGAGATCGTCGTTATGTGTCAATATGCTACATGTATTCCAAAACCACAAATCACTGAAATCATTAGTGATGATTGATGAAATGAATAACAAAAGTGAAAATCTTAATTCATGATAGATGGATGGCAAAATTACGTGTAAATAAATTTCGCGCGATTTAGGCTATTTTATGATTAAACATTCCTTTTGAAGAATTAACTCTGGACATTTTACTCACAAATTGAATAAAAGCGCGAAGCACTTTTATATTAAGTTTGTGAGTAAATTGTCCAGCATTTAAACATCGATAAACTTTTCAAAAACAATGTTCAATTCTTAGAACTCCAATTCGATTACTTTCATAACAATTTCAGCGCATTGAATAGTTTAATTCCGTACGTTACGTTACTTCTTTTCAGGCGCGTATGAATACATCACTTTTCGGATTTATTGATGTGTAAATTCTCGTTCAGTTATAATTTTATCCAATCAGATTGAAATAAATGGGAAGCAATGACATGTATATGACGTAAGATATGATGACGATTTGTCATCAACTCACAAAGTTAACACCATTCAATGTACTAGTAGTCTCGGAATCACGTCTATTAAGACACTTCTAGGACAGTTACGACTTCAATACTTTCGCACACGTATGGTAACCAAGTTTATAGATCTCTGTAAGTAATTGAATTATCCTGTTAACGTAGCCATTGATGTAACACCAGAGAATAAAGTCTGATAAAATGACTACAGTATTTAAGTTTATGAAATGTTACATATTCAACCATTTATATGATGGAAAAATGCAATGGCAACATCAAGGGAAATACATGTATAAGTCAGTCATTAATATTATGATCATTATATAAAAATGCCAACAACAACAAAAATCAATTGTAGATATATAAACTTGCAATTTCCACCAAAATTAAAAATGTCTAACTCGCCTACTCGGGTAATTTAAGTTGATTTAAGAGGCATGGTTGTTTATTCTGTTTTCAAATATAACCCATAAAAACACATAAATGAGTTTGAAATGTCATCATATGACAATAATGCACATGTACAAATCGGTTAAAAAATGTCCTGGTTTACATAAGATATGAGACGTGTATTTATAATACTAATGGTGTTTTAATGGCTTCTCTTTCTCTTTATGTTCATCACTCTGTATCTCTATTTACATAAATATGTACTAAAATATCAAAAGAATTTAAAGAAACTTACCCGAAATTTTACATCAAGGGAGACTCGAGGAATTATATAGAAATGAAACTTAATATTTGCGTCGCCATCGCAACAAGTTTTTATACTATGTTTTAAAATCAATTCACTTTTTAAAATGAGATTGACCAAAAATCTAGGATTTTTTTAAGTTATAAAAAGTAGTCAAATTGATACAGTACATCTAAGAACAGTAATCTTTCAGTTTTATATTTGCTATAAATTCTATACATACCATATCCAGATAGTTTTCCTTGTCCTATTATGACACCCAAACTGGTTGAATGAATAAAAATAAACCTGAAATAAGAAAATGAGATATATGAATCCATACTATGTATATTACGAATCCATTAACATAAAATTGGGAAAAAAAGAGAAATGACACACCAGATTAACTAAATTTGATAGATATGAATCAGTCATATAAAACTTTAGAACGTTACGTACGTGGCGAGACGAGAGCAGGCGACTGATAGAATGTCGTGATGTCTTCTATGACTGCGAAATTGTTGTGAACAATCAATCAAAATGCGAGGATTGAAACACAAGCCGGATGTTTCTGTCTGGAGAGTTGTGACGGTTCTCTATTGTTATCAGAGGAGGGCTCTCTGTTTCATGGCTATTTTCGCGCCATGTAGCCCGTAATCGCAGTAAACAAGTAAATGAATTGAAGTAATTCAATCTAAATCTGCGGAGAAAAATGCAGTAAAATTCTCGGTTTGAATCGGTTCCATATTAAGGAGAACTGATTGCTAAAGGTCTAAATCTGGAATTTATTATCAAAATAATGAAACCTGGAGGAAAACACGCACAATCAACTGCGAATTCAATCGTGGATTGATAGGGATAGATATTTTATGACACAACGCTGATGGCCCTGAAGCTAACTGCTCTCTTGATAGGAACTTTTTTGTATTCATTCGATGGAAATTTTGAAATTGAGGTCTTGTCTGATTTGTATAAAACATGAAACAAGTCTATGATGTACACAGAATGCAGTAAATAAGATAGTTTTCTTTCTTTTCTTTTTTATTTTCCTTTTTTGCATTTTTGGGGGACATGTTTTCAAAATAAAAAATTTGATTATATTGTATTGTTTGTTTGTTTTGTGTTTTGAGTTTTGTTTGTTTGGTTGGCTTTTTTTTTCTTGATTTTATTTTGTTTTCTTTTTAGCGCTTGTTACAAAATTTAAAATAATGAAATAAAAAATGTCATATAAAATCAGAAATGAAGACATATACTACATCATTATTTCGTGATGGGCATGATATACCACAGACCACAGGCTTGGGAAACAAGACTCATACTTTGTTAGAAAACATTCTGATTGCCCACACAAGTACTCTGAAGTAGATATAATATTAAGAGTATGCTTGGGTTTCTTATAGATAATATTTATGTAGTCTTTGGAGACCAGGTCTTCCAACAATCCGTTTGTATTCCTATGGGCACTAATTGTGCCCACTTATTGCCAGACTTATTTTTATATTCATATGAAGCAGAATTTGTACAAAAACTGTTACAGGATAAAAACAAAAAGCTTGCCGTGTCCTTCAACCTTACATATAGGTATATTGATGATGTGCTATCAATTATATTAACATTCATAATTTTTACAATTACATGTATGTTCATTTGATATATCCCGACGAACTCAATATAAAAGGACACCACAGAATCTAACATATTCTGCTTCATATTTGGATATTTTACTAAACATGGACTCTAATGGCAGACTGACACTACATTAATAATGATAAACGTGATGACTTAACTTTGCAATCTTCAACTTCCCTTTCTATGTAGCAATATACCACTATCACCTGCTTATGGGTGTATATCTCCAGTTGATTCGATACGCAAGAGCATGCTATGCGTATGAGGACTTTTTAAAGCGAGGTCAAACTACTAACAAAAAAGTTGAAGTTTGCAGGGTTATAACCAATCTCGTTTAAAGTCATCATTTCGAAAATTCTACGGTCGCTATAATGACCTTGTTTGCGATTACAAAGTATCACTAAGTCATATGATTGACTGATTGTTTCATACCCTTTGTAAGAATGTCATTTTCCTACTAGATTTGGACCCGTGGGATCCGGGTTAGAATAGGTCCTCAGCATCCCCTTGCGTGTCGTAAGAGGCGACTGAATGGGGCGGTCATTCGGATGAGACCGGAAAACCGAGGTCCCGTACCACAGTAGGTGTGGCACGATAAAAGATCCCTACCTGCTCAAAGGCCCTGAGTGCCGAGCACAGGTCTAAATTTTGCAGCCCTTCACCGGCAAATGGTGACGTCTCCATATGATGAAATATTCTCGGTGGGACGTAAAACAATAATCAATCAAACCTACTAAGATTTGACTACGGGTAATCCCGTTATACATTTATTTCGTCTAGGGGATCACGGAGGGCGTGACCGGATCAAACAGAGGATGCTTTACTCCTCCATGGCACCTGATCCTGCCTTCACTTTTGTCGGAGGTCCGTGTTGCCCTACACTCAATTTGTATATTGTGGTTTTTTTTGGGGACTATGATTACGTTTAACACATTGTTTACTTCAGCCAATTTATTACCCAAAAAAATGGGGGGTGTACTAGAACTGTTTTGTGTTTGTTTTGTTTATTTGTTTTTTTGCTCTTGTTTTTTATTTATTTATCCAATTTGAAAAAACAAAAAGTAGGCTTACAGGATTGTGAAATTTTGTTTACGGGACTTTGGAGTTTTCTACAAATATATTGAATATACTATCATGTTAGATACTCGAATCTGATTGGTGGAGATACATTTGCAAACTCTTCAGAGCCATAGTTTTAGGCACCTGAAGTGTGGATAGTGTGTATAGATCGTATGCATGCTACGTTGTATGTGCATGTACATAACACACACACACACACACACACACTGCCAAATGAAAAAAGGAGATATAGAACCATTAATTATTTTCTTGGCGATTACCTTCATAAATCATCTACTCTCTGCTCTGTAAGCTTTGGAGATGACCACTTATGAGATATAAATATTTATACAGTATGTACATTAGTATCTCAAAAGGAATCATCTCGAAATCTTACAAAAAGTAGAAACTGACTAATATATGTAATAGTATGTCACAAGTGCATCAGGTCATCTCAAAAGCTAACAAAAAGTAGAAATTGACTTATGAACGTGATAGGCGGGAAAGTAGCATATAATTGGTAGAATTTTGAATACATGTACGTTATTAGAAGGTGTCAAAGCTAATCCATACTTGGATTCTTCAACACCGGAATATGAACTGAATACTATGATTATGGATGTTGCCCATCACAGGCATTTTAAATCCTTCCGAATCTTGCCGTCGGTTCCTTACACTGAAATTCACTACATGTAACAAAGGAATAGATGCAGTAAACATATGCAACATTCTTCGTCATAAAAAGTTCAGATGTGTATTCCAGCATATTTCCAATTTAAGTCTACACCTTGCATTTCCTACAAATACACTTCCACTATTATAGCATCCAAACTTTTGAATTACAAGCAAACTGCACAGTGTCTAGATATTGACCATCTTATACTTAATCCACCTAAATGTTCTTGTTCTTCGTCTTCTTTCAACTATAGTCCAACTGAACATGTAATTACTGGTGATGTTAAGATCACTTATTTTAAAAGGCCCTAAATTCAGAGAATCTTGGTCATTCAATTGGCGACTGTCGAAGGTTATGCCAGACGATGGGCCAAATATGACAAAAAAATTGATACCTTTTTAAAATGGATGAAAAGTATAGGTGAATATTTTTAAAAATCCCGTACTAGACACAACAAAACCAAAGTGCGTAACATTTATCCTTCTGTGTTTCGTGAACAAGAAGTGATAAAAGAATTAGACAGGTTGCATGAGGAACATATTTTGCTTCCAGCTGACAAAGCTTGTAACAATATTGTCTTTGTCTGTAAAATCCATTATTGCAACTGCATTTTAAATGAACTTGGTATTAACTCCACATTTGGTAATCGTACTTACAATCCAACTGCTCTTTCAAAAGATATTCCAAAACTTCTCAAATACCCTTACAAACAAAGATCTAGTAAAATGTTCCACCAAGCCCGTGTCTTTCCTCCTCATGAAAATATTGACAGCTGTGAATGAACAACTTCAGACGTATTGTGCAACAATTCAGAAGTGGTGTAAATTCTGAAAAACTCAAAAGAACTTCTAGTAAATTTGAAATCACATGACTTTTATTATATCATCATCAAAACGTACGACTTCTCAACACTTTACATGATAAATTAAAGATTAAAGACTAGACTTTTTAACACTATAGACAGTTGTTTCTTCAACAAAAATGGAAAAAGTCATATTTAGTGATCAGTTATTCTAAAAATTACTCCACTCTGATTAGATACGCGAAAGTACTCTGAAGTTGCTATTAAAGCAATGCTGGAGTTCTTCATTGGCAATATCTTTGTAGTTTTTGGTTATCAGTCCATTGGATTTCCATGGACACGAACCGTGTTCCTTTGTTAGCTAACTTGTTTTTATATTCTTACTAGGCAGAATTCATTCAAAAGCTTCTACATGAAAAAAAGAAATCTCTACTGGTGACCTTTAATTCGACATTTCGATACATGTACATGTATATCGACGACGTTTTATTTAATAATAATAATAATTTTCATTTATATGTCGATTTGATATATCTCAGCGAAGTAGAAATAATAGACACCACAGAGTCTTCCATACCTGCTTCGTACTTGGATATTTTATTAAACATAGACATTAACCGCTAACAACTCAACTTTATGCCAAATGGGTCACTTTCAACTTCCCCATCGAAGAAACATTCCATCCTCACGTGCATATGGTGTTTATGTCTCTCAAATTATTCGATACGCAATAGCTTGTTCTACGTATGATCAGTTTTTGGTAGGCTACTTAGGAACAAGTTGTTATAGCAGGGGTTTCAACAGTCACGTTTAAAGGCAGCATTTCGCAAATAATATGGTCGTTATAACAATATAGTTTGCCAGTATGGCCTGCTGTTTGGTCAAATGCTGTCTGACGTATTTCATATAAGGCAATGTCAGGTGGCGCTGGATTCAAAGGGAAAGGCGCGTACCGGGCGTACGTGCCACCCCTCCCACTTAAAAAAAAGAGAGAAGAGAGAGGATAGTGAGCTGAAGGATAAAGTCGAGAGAGACATTCGCAGCGCAGCGAGCACGATAACTGTGCGGATTTAAAGGAGGGCGTGGGAGGCGCACGCTCCCAAATTTTCAAAGATTTAAGGGTACTCGGGGATATATTATACACCATTAATTGTGCAATATCTGATCGGTCAGTAATTTAACCCGCCGTCATTCAGCTTGTATAGGAAAGTCATGGCTGATAACTGTTGGGGGTGCACTGTGGTGCCCGTCGCACCCCCATTTTAAACTGAAGATGACCTAAAACCTAACGTCGGCTCTGGAGGGCTTCGCCCCCTGGACTCCCCTAACCAGAGCCCATTCTGAATCATCTAGGGGCTAAAACAACCCCCAGGAGCAATGAAAAAGCTAAAATTTTCTCAGCTTCCGCCGGGGCTTCGCCCCCTGGACCACCCTACCAAAGGGGTTAATTCCTGGATACCAAGCCCTGTGGACCCCTGACTAACAGCCTTTAATGTCCTATACCACTTAGATCCTGTGCATGTCCATCCCCCCCACCCTACACCCCTTGCCAACTGGAATCCCTGGTTACCGGCCCCTGTGAGAGGTGTGTAACTGTCAGCTATGAGGGCTAAATCATATATGTTTGAATTTTACCTCCTAAAATCACTTAAAAATTCTAAGACTTTCCGGGGGCTTCGCCCCCTGGACCCGCCCACCAGGGCCTTGCCCCCTAGACACCGAGTGGGCCTTTAACGGCCGGGCCCCCGAACCCCTGGCCGTCTTGAAAAAAAATCCACGCCCCCCTAACTCAAGAATATTCCCTGGGATCCGCCCCTGATTGTTAAGCCTGTTTTTCACAAATCTCGACTACTTAGCTTTGCCTACTAATAGTTACTCCGTTTACCTAATCAAGACTGATGGGCTTACGACGGGTGATCGACCGGTCGAACAGGGGGTGCTGTACTCCTACTAGGCACCTGATCCCACCTCTGACCAGTGTCCAGATATTTGCCCAACTCTTGTTTTGTAATCTGTTTGGGACTTGTGATATTGATCAATGTTCTTAATTTGCTTTTTATTCTATATCATTTTTTTGCATAGGGTATCTAGAGGGGTATGCACATGGATTACATGTACATGCACAGGTATTGCAGCACATTAAAGGAACTTGATTTTCAGTTTTGCTTTTGTTTATTTGTTTGATATGATGACTTACAAGTACTACTAAAGCCAAAGAGATTGGAATGATACTCGGCTCTCTTGCCTAACTTATTGTACAATTTCCTGTCTGTCAGGTTCTAGTCTAAAATGTATCAAAGGTGTTGACTTTATGACAATACAATTATAGTAGATAATACCATTCGTCAAAGGTTAACATCCCCGTGGGGACCCGGGTTAGAATGGATCCCTAGTACCCCCTTGCTTGGCGTAAGATACAAAAAGGCGAAGTTAACATTGTGTCAAACGTAATCATAATCCAAAAAACATATACAAAATCGAGTGTAGGGCAACACGGACCTCCGACAAAAGCGAAGGTAGGATCAGGTGCCATGGAGGAGTAAGCATCCTCGGCTGACCGGTCACACCCGCCGTGAGCTCTTAGTCGAAATAAAGTAAACGGGATTACCCGTAGTCAAATCTAGTAGGAAAACGACAGTCTAACAAAGAGTATGAAACAAATCAGTCAACATATGACTTAGTGATAATTTGTAATCGCAAACAAGGTCATTATAGCGACCGTAGAATTTGCGAAATGATGACTTTAAACGAGATTCGTCATAACCCTGCAGCATCAACTTTTTTGTTAGTAGTTGGCCTCGCTTTAAAAAGTCCTCATACGCATAGCATGCCCTTGCGTATCGAATCAACTGGGAGATATACACACTATAAGCAGGTGATAGTGGTATATTACTACATAGAAAAGGAAAGTTGACGATTGCAAAGTTAAAGTCATCACGCTTATCATTGTTGTGATTATGGTAAATCTTCACTGGGGAATTCCTTTGTTGTAATAATC
>CAJDSM010047951.1:1229-12576 GCA_903981925.1 Ostrea lurida | reverse complement strand
ACACTGTATTATACTCCCCACCAGCAAAAGGGGGGAGGGGGTTATAGTGATCCTGTGTTCCGTTCATTCATCCCCATCCGCTACTCTTATAAAATCACACAACAGAATTCTATAAAACTTTCAGGGATTTTTTGTTACATGATGCCATTGTGCACCTCCTATATCAAATTTTGGTTCCCATAGCAAAACATGGACTTTGCCATTATACTATGAAGGGGGTGCCCACATCCCATCCTTTTCTCCTCATAAACCACTGATCAGAATTCAGTGAAACTTTCAGGGATTCTATATATCATTGTACATCTTCTATTTTAAATTTTGATCTGAATGATTTTGGAGTTTCCCCATAGCAAAACATAGACTTTGCCATTACACCATAGGAGGTGTCCAC
This sequence comes from Ostrea lurida, assembly GCA_903981925.1. Classification (NCBI taxonomy): domain Eukaryota; kingdom Metazoa; phylum Mollusca; class Bivalvia; order Ostreida; family Ostreidae; genus Ostrea; species Ostrea lurida. Next base: position 12,185 of record CAJDSM010047951.1, on the reverse strand, counting down.
TTCCCATTTGCTACTCGTAACTCCTCATAAACCACTAATCAGAATTCCATAAACTTTCTGGGATTCTTTGTTACATGATACCATTTTCACCTCCTATAATTAAAAGTTTGGGGGGGTATATAGGAATCACTCAGGGGGGGGGGGGGGGGTATCACTCTGTGAGCTTTGCAATGATAAGGATTTCAAATAGGCTGGTACATTGATATTATTATACCCTCTGCTAGCAAAGCGAGGGGTTTATAGTGATCCAGTGTTGAATGGCTATCTGTTCCTTCATCCCCACCTCATCCACTCTTCTAAAACCACACAACAGAATTCTGTGAAACTTTCAGGGATTTATTGTTACATATCAGATGCCATTGTGCACCTCCTGTTTTAAATTTTGATCTGAATGATTTTTAGGGGGTTTCCCCATTGCAAAAGTTCTTTGCCATTATACCATATGGAGGGATGCCCACCTCCCATCTGCTAATCCTCATAAACCACTGATCAGAATTCAATGTAGCTATGTGATTCTTTATTACATGATGCTGTTGTGCACCTCCTATTTAAATTTTGATCTGATTGATTTTGGGAGTTCCTATAGCAAAACATGGCTTTGCCATTATACCATTGGGGGCTAGGGCAGACCTTCTATCCACTACTTCTCATAAACCGCTGATCAGAATTTTTTGAAACTTTCAGGGAGTTATTTATGGAAAAAGTATGACACAGCTCAAATGTTTATCTCATCTGGTGCCTTAAAAGTCTGCTTCACTAAAATCCAGTCCTATTATACTCAATTATTGAATAGGTCTGATTTTTTTTTAACTGACAACCTGTCTACTCTTGACACAATACTTGTTTCCTTCTGTGCTGCAAAATGAAAATATTTGCGTAGTATTTATTTTAGCGCCTTTAGCACAAATGTACGATTGTGCCAAATTGAAATGGTGCACTAAAAGGTTTTCATTGATATTAAATTATTGATCAAATGGTATTGTTGTGCTAAAATATGTTTGTGCCAAAAGGTTTTTATTACTGATTGCGCTTAAATATGTTTGTGCCAAATATTCTGGTTTTACAGTATGTAGGATTAGGTTTTTCTGTACACCTTTTTGTTCTGACTCGCTGCAGATCATGGAGTGGATGTGCCTGGGTCGAGCTGTTTGATACGTCAGGAGAAGACGATATTAGTATTGCCCAGTCATTGATTGAGCGTGGGCTAGCGCAGGAATCCACCGCTTTGTCCAGTTCCACTAGTGGTCGAGGCAGTAATACGTCCAGTCGAGTGTCCAGTGAGGAATCGCTGGTCCTACTCCCGGGATAACTGAGCAAGCCTTGAGTCCATCCTTTAGTGTCACTGTGAAGATTTTATATACATGAAGATTATGAACAGTTTTACCATTTTTACGCCCCACCATGAATATGGCTGGAACATGTAGTGTTTATTCATGTCTGTCTTCCGTCCTTCTGTCCTTCCATCACTACAACTGTCCTTTTGTCACTCTGTCCTTCGGTCACACTTTGCTTTTAATAGCTCAGTTTCAAAGTAACTATGCAAAATATTTTTATAATACTTTATATGCTGAAACATATAGATGACATCAATATTATTTTTACCTTCATTTCTTTTTACCATGACCTCACTTTTCCATGTTTGGTGTTTATCTCAGTTTGAAGGCAACCATTGACAATATTTTTACTAAAAGCCTTACAGTGATCGATATTAGTACTAGCTGTTCAACAGTTACATTACTGTATGACCTTGACCTTCTCCATGACCTTGATCTTACTATTCAAAATGAAATTCCTACTTTAGATTTTGGCTTTTTTGCAATGAACTGTGTGTTTTATAATACTTGTTATTAACATAATTTGTGCATTATTATTGAATCGTTAATTATCAAAATTAATTTTTGAGCCTCTAAATCAGATTTGGTCATTCACCGTGTAGTTATTACATTAAAGTTCTTTATTATGCCCGCCAGAATCCTCGATTTGGGGGCATATAGTTTTTGGTCTGTCCCCAGGAAAAATTTAACATTGGCCATAACTTTTGAATGATAAGTGATAGGAATTTCATTTGTGTGTTCCTTATGACAAGCCCTTTCAACAGGTCCAAAACATTTTACCTCCTGACCTTGGAGTTTAACCTACTTTTCAAAAAATAACTTTTGAATGTTAAGTGATGGACTTTTGTGTACTCCTTTTGACAAGCCCTTTTCACTGGCATGTGAAATTCTGGGGCATCAGTGTTTCACAAACACATCTTGTTTCAACAAGTTCAGGATTTTGAAAAAAATTTGAGAATTAATTTTATGTCGCTTAAAAGTTCATTTCATTCAGATATTACATTCAAAATCTAACTTGAAAGGTACTGGATAAATTTCTTTTCCTAGAATATGTGTCCGGAAATTTCAAAACCAAATTTTTTAGCATGATTCTCAAAAAGTCGTGAAGATGAATCAAAGTAGGCTGCGAGGTCTAGTCTTCCAAGATATTTTGAAATAAACTTCAGTAATTGAGATGTACTTTACATTCTTCAATGTTATTGAGAGCAGTTACAATTGTCACATTGGTGGGGCATTCATGTCCTATGGTCGGATTTCTAGGTTGTTGGTTTTTTTTTTTAGTTTCAAGAAATTTTAATGTCTTTATAGCACAAATCATCCTTAATATTTGGTCTCTCATGAACATAAATATTATGCACTAGATCCCACTTGAATTTTCACTATATCCTTAAACAATATATGTACAGGAACACATCCAGTGCAATAATCATTGTTCTGGCATCTGTTATAGATACATGTAATTAGGGCCCGCATGAAATGCGGGTGCCCTATAGTAATCACATTGTCTTCGTTGTGATGCAATAATTCAAAAAATTTTAATCGTACTATTTTGAAACTTTGCACAATTGTACTCCACCATAAGAGGCAGAAGTGTAGAAATTCTGGGTCCGTTCGTCTGTCTGTGAATATTTTCGTTGTGATGCGACAACTCAAGATATGTCGATGCAATAACTCAAAAAGGTTTTGAAACTTTGCACAATTGTACTCTACCATAAGAGGCAGAAGTGTATAAATATTTTTGTCCAACGTATTGGAAAACTAATACATTTATGGAATTATTCTTAAACGTCAGTTACAGGAATATTTCCATATTTTGTTAACAAGAGGCTTGCTTCGATCGAGTAAAAATTTCTTGAAGTATTTGTTTCAAGAAATGCTTATTCAATGTGTTAATTGATATAGATGTTATAATTCACAATTTAATATAGTTTAACATATACCAGTATTAAACATTTCTGTATCAAATACAGATGTTGCTTTCCTTTGATAGCCCTAGGCGGGGTCCTTGCTGACCATGTCAGTTTTCTAGTTTCAGTATGCCATTTTTGTCAATTTATATATCTACATGTATGTCCTAAAAATGTTTTATGTACATCACTTCATTGTCACTATTTTTTAATCTCATTTTTTTTATATTCAGCTCTCAAGGGAATTGTTGATGCAACACATTCTGGTTTGCTCATAATCTTAAAATTGTAAACCATTAGTTTGGGCATACACTCTATGTGATGTTGCACATTTTGTACGATCAATATACATGTAATTCCACATTGAGAGTTTGTCATTCCTGTCCATTTGTTCATTGATGTCTATTAAAATGTAATTTACCTTGTCCAAATAGACATTACAATTGTGCCAAAATTTTCTCTTTTTTTAAAATGTAAGAACAGCAATAAAAATGTTGATGCTATTTTGTCTTCAAGAGGCTCTTTTAGAAACTAAGTTAAGGTCAAGATTATTTGATACATAATTATATGCCTGTTAAAGACATTATGGTATAGCGCTGTCCAGGCCTTGTAGGGATACAGCTCTCCAGGATCTTACAACTTGGTACATTTGATCATGATGAGAGGAAGATGCCTATAGTGTTTTTGAAGGATGGAGGTCAAAGGTCACTTGGTAGGAAAACGTAGACAGGAAACTGACTAAATCATATTAGCTCCAGCATCTTGCAATGTGGTACATTCGATCACAATGATGAGAGGAAAGATGCCTATTGTTTTTCAAGGTCAAAGTGGTATCACTTGGTAGGAAAATGTTGTAGGTAGGATAAAGACTGAACTGTAAGCCTCAGGCTCTTTTAACTTTGTACAATATTGATCTGACAACATCACAAGAGGAAGATTTCGATTGTTTTTCAGTCGGAGGTCAAGGTCGTAATATCACTTGGTAGGAAAACATTTAATCACCATAATGAGGGAAAGATGTCTTGTTTTTGAAAGTCAAAGGTCAAGGTCACAATGTCACTGTAGGAAATATATTGATTATATCGCAGGAGTCTTGGAAGTTTTTAAGAGGGTGTATTTTTAGCTCGCCTGAACCGAAGGTTGAGCTTTTCTGATCACCTGTTGTCCGGCTGTCTGTCCGTTAACTTTTCACATTTCGACTTCTTCTCAAGAACCACTGGGCCAAATTCAACCAAACTTGGTACAAATCTCCTTGGGTGAAGGGGATTCAAGTTGTTCAAATGAAGGACCAGGCCCCTTCAAAGGGGAATAACGCGAAAATGCAAAAATAGGGTGGTGTCATTTAAAAATCTTCTTCTCAAGAACCACTGGGCCAGGAAAGCTGAATTTATATGGAGCTTCCTGATATAGAGGAGATTCAAGTTTGTTCAAATCATGACCCCCGGGGTACGATGGGGCCACCAATAGGGGATCAAAGTTTTACATATTATATAGGAAAATCTTTAAAATCTTCTTCTCAAGAACCACTGGACCAGGAAAGCTGAAATTTATATGGAAGCTTCCTGATATAGAGGAGATTCAAGTTTGTTCAAATCATGACCCCGGGGGTACGATGGGGCCACAATAGGGATCAAAGTTTTACATATGATTAATAGGAAAAATCTTTTGAAAATCTTCTTCTCAAGAACCACTGGACCAGGAAAGCTGAAATTTATATGGAAGCTTCCTGATATAGAGGAGATTCAAGTTTGTTCAAATCATGACCCCGGGGTACGATGGGCCACAATAGGGATCAAGTTTTACATATGATATATAGGAAAAAATCTTTGAAAATCTTCTTCTCAAGAACCACTGGACCAGAAAGCTGAAATTATATGGAAGCTTCTGATATAGAGGAGATTCAAGTTTGTTTCAAATCATGAACCCCCGGGGGTACGATGGGGCCACAATAGGGGATCAAAGTTTTACATATGATTATATAGGAAAAATCTTTGAAAATCTTCTTCTCAAGAACCACTGGACCAGGAAGCTGAATTTATATGGAGCTTCCTGATATAGAGGAGTTCAAGTTTGTTCAAATCATGACCCCTGGGGTACGATGGGGCCCCAATAGGGGATCAAACTTTTACATGCAGATATATAGGGAAAGTCTTTAAAAATCTTTTTCTCAAGAACCACTGGACCAGGAAAGCTGAAATTTATATGGAATCTTCCTGATATAGTGGAGATTCAAGTTTGTTCAAATCATGACCCCGGAGGTACGATGGCGGCACAATAGGGGATCAATGTTTTACATGCAGATCTTTAAAAATCTTCTCAAGAACCACTGGACCAGGAAAGCTGATATAGTGGAGATTCAAGTTTGTTCAAATCATGACCCTAGGGGGTATGATGAGGCCCCAATAGGGGATCAAAGTTTTACATGCAGATCTATAGAGAAAATTCTTTTAAAAATGTTTTTCATTGAACCAGAAGAGTGGTATTTTCCTGAAAGCTTCCTGATATGGAGTAGATTCAAGTTGGTTCAGATAATGCCTCCACCTGACATAGGTTAGATTTAGTTTACAGTGGTACATTCTAAATCCTAAAACTACTGCTCTTAGTGAAGCAGGTGAGCGATGTGGCCCATGGGCCTCTTGTTTAATTTGAGCTAATATTATTGAAAAAACTTTAGACTCCTGTGATTATATGATGCATTTCGATCATAACCAGTATTTGTCAATTTTTAGGAAAGTTCAGCCGGTGTTCCCACAGTGTGTATTCCTATGACGTAATGTGTATTGGAAATGGATCAAGGTGACAGAATTCTCAAAAAATTAAAAATGTTAAAATTGATAGTGTAAAATTTGAAAACAATGAATGGTATGTGAATTAATGTCATTTTTATTAGCGTCTTGAAAAAGTGAAATAATATGCAGTGCAGCATACTACCCCTTATCATATTTTGTATGGATCGTAAACATTTCTCGGTTATCAAGGTTGACACGCAGGTCAGAACTGAATATTTTGTGTTAATTTAATCTTTTGGAGTGATAAAAAAACCGATAGTTCACATTTGGAAGATCAGTTATACACATTCTAGTGGATAACTTCCCAACTCCATGCACCAAATGAATCTGGGATACCATGCATTCAAATACACATTAAATGATTCCATTACAAATGCAAGAAGCACAAGCACATCTAACAATGAAAGCTCCATGACCCTCCATTTCACAGGAACCATAAAAATTTTCGGAGTGGCAATGTGCATGGTGGAAAATTCCATGTCCAACTTCCACACGTGACTACAACATATGATCAATAAAAAAAAAGATGACACAGTTTTGGATGACTGATGTTTTAAAGAATAATTACACAATTTCAATGTAAAACATCCGAATATGTAATTTTATCCTAATATTTAGAAATTATCTTAATGAATTAACATAGTGTGACAGTTGATGTTCATTTTATCAAAGATGGGGCGTATTATATTGGTATGATGTCCATCTGTTCATGCCTTGTAGGCAGGGTACAGACTGAACCATACCCTCCCGGATCTTGCAAACTTGGTACATTTGATCACCATGATGAGAGGAAGATGCCTATTTTTTTTTCCATGGTCAAAATCTTAGTATTACATGGTACGAAATCTTAATCGGCAGGATACATGCTGAACTATAGCTTCAGGATCTTACAACTTGTACATGTACATTTGATCACCATGATGAGCGAAAGATGCCTGAAGTTTTTCAGGGTCAAAGGTCAAGATTGTCTCTAGGACAGAAAGCCTTGTAGACAGGATACAGACTGATTGATTTGATCTGTATCCTCCTCCTAACATCTCTACTTAGAAAAACAATAAGCACCCTCTACTTGGCATAAGGCATACATGTACATGTATATAGAGTTTGACAGTACTAGCCCCAAATGTTCAGTCTATTTCTGCCTACATGTGCAAAATAATACGACCTTGACCTTTGATCACTGACCTTGAAAAACGACAGGCATCTTCCTCTTATGTACCGAGTTGTAAGATCCTGGAGCTTACGGTTCGATCTGACGTATCCTGCCTACAAGATCCAGACAGTCGGATGATGCTATATCATAGCACGACCGGTCTTTGACAGGCTTCTAAAAACTGACCATACATAATAAACAATCTCTTGCATAGTAAATCAAATACCACATGCAGGTGGTAATGGAATGTTACTAATTAAATTTAGTAGGTTAATGATGGAGAAGACGAAATAATTCTGTTAGTTATAAGTTGAGTTGTTAGTTTGCTAGTACATGCAATATCTATGTTCAGTAAAATATCCAACTGCAGAGTTGACGTGGAAGACTGGTGTCTTTTATTTCAACTTCACTGGAATATATAATTGAATCGACTTATGAATAAAAATGATTATTTACTAATAAATAAATTATTGATATATCTACATGTAAATGTTAAGTTAAAGGTCAGAGTTACAGATTTTTTCTGATGTAGAATATATTCAATAGGCCAAAGAACCCCTATACTGATTACTGATAAATTCTATTATTATACAGTCAACGTATATCACTGAGGGAGTTAGCAAGATTCCAGTTCCCCGAAGCCAGGACTATTTCCCGAGGTGTTATAAATTCTGCCTCATAAGAAATTAAAACAGATCAGCTAACAATAGAGCACCATTTGTCCATAGGAATTCCAACAGTCTACCTGAACACTGAAATATTTTCAGAAAGGAACTTAATAAATATCAACTTCTGAGTTCTTGTGCTGTGCATATATAATCAGAGTAGTTGTTTTTTGAACTGCAATCACTTGATATGAATATTTCCATTGTAAAAGGAAAGGGATATTGAGAGAGATATTGTAGATGTATGCTTAAATTTTCATGTGTATAAGATTAAGGTATCTGAATTCAGTGGTGCTTTCTTGCACAAAACTGATACACCCATAAACACAAATCCAAGGCACACTAGTAACTCTTGATACATTAGACTTTAATCAAGCACCACTTTCCATAGCTTAACATCTCCATCATCACTGGCTGAAGCCAGCAGACCTGGTTCTTTAGGATTCCACGACACTGAGTTAATGTCCTGTGAATGAGCTTTGTTCTGGCTGCACACCAGACTAAAGGATGGTTGGTTTTTGTCTGGTGTCTCTTCTTTGAATATTCTGATACAGTCATCACCACATGCTGATGCAATTAAATCAGTTGTGTGACTCCAATCTACATCATATATTACTCGGTTATGATAGCCTGACATAGTACACACACACTTCCAGGTGGAGTCTTTGCCAGTAGTATCTATTCCCTCCGGATTTCCTGGTAAATATTCCTGCCATATTTTCAATGTTTTGTCGTCACTACATGAAACCATCCTGTGACCTGTTTGGTCAAAGCTTATCTTCCACACAGTGGAGGTATGGGATTCCAATGTGTTACAGCATGTCCAATCATCTATCTCCTCTTTGAACATTTTGATTGTATTGTCATAGCTACAGGATGCAAGCATCTCTCTGGTTGGATGCCACACTACATACTTAACATCCTGGGTGTGGCTAGAGATGACACTAGCACACTCATATTCTTCATCCTCTGTTACTGTAAGACAAAAAAAAAATCATTATCTACTCAAGATTCAAGAATGTAAAATTCATGACCCTTTCAATGCTACTGTTTTGTAACAAAGTTAAAGGTATTAATTTTCAAAACTGAAACCATGCATATTTTACATGTACCTTCCCATATCCAGACACTTTTATCTCTACTACACGTGGCCAGCAGTAATCCAGTCGGTGCCCAGGACACGGCCTTGACCTCATTCTCGTGACCTTCAAGGGATGCAATACACTCAAATTCTCCCTCTTTCCTGCTCCAAATGTTCGTGGTGGCATCAAAACTGGCACTAGCTAAGTAATTACCACATGGGGACCAGCCAACTCGACGGATAGTTCTCTGGTGTCCTTCTGCCAGGATGCTCTTACACACCTGGAATTTAAAACATCTGAATTAATAAAACATTACAGAACTACAGATCACTCCCATGAATCGCTACACAGTAAATGGATGTGGATGATGATGGTGTGGAGATATTTCTCGATAATGCAGTTAGTAAAGATTTTCTTGGATGTCTGTGCGGGCTTTTAAATTGATTACTACGGATTAGTGGAGGTATACACTGTCTAATCAGGAATGGATGTAGTTTTCTGGACAATGCTATAACTTAGGGATCCAAAATTTAATATGTGCATGCCATCGAAAAAGTAGATTTCACTTTCTTTACAGGNCTATAACTTAGGGATCCAAAATTTAATATGTCCATGCCATCGAAAAAGTAGATAAAAAGTAGGTTTCACTTTCTTTACAGTTGATTTATTCTTTAGAACAAAAATTGTAAAACCTAGTTGACTTACAGTAATTCCACCCCATGTGACACCACAGGAGTTCGAAAACTTAAAAGATTTATCTAGATAGTGATACATATCAAAATTAAGGATTATCTCCCTCAGCCATAGCTCTAATCCTTCCAAGTATTTGGCTCCAGTCTTTGACACTACATTGTTCACTTTTATAAAGTTTTACTTTCATGTTTCGGATTTCCAACATTTCGGTTTGAGCATCACTGAAGAGACATAATTTGTCGAAATGCGCATCTGGTGCATCAAAATTGGTACCGTATATGATTTTAAATTATATTATGCATAAAATGAACATAATTTTGTTGGAATCTTTTCCAATAGTTATTATAAAAAAGTTTGTTAAATATAAACTATTTCAAAAGTCTAATCCAATACGTTTCAAAATATTGAATCCAAGGGCAATAACTTTGTTTTCATTGTATTTTATCAAGTCCATTGTATGATATAAATAAAATTTCACAGACATTTTGTATCTTTTTTGCTGAGAAACAGTTTCATGAAATTGTTATGAATACTATTACACTGTCTGTTAAAGCTAGTTTTTGTGAAATTTTGATAAATAAATGCTGTTTGAGGATCAATCATGAGTCGGACAAACACTGTCCCCATATTGCAAATTCTGTGGTCTAGCTGTCACAATGGTCAAGATAACAATTTAATTTATTAATACAACCTGTCATTTGGTCACCAAATGCTCTCTGACATGTTTCATACCAATGGGGGTTGCACTTTGCTCACGTATTTCTCCATTTGTACCTAATTTTAAAGATAAAGGGCTCGCAGAGGGTGAATGGTTGACAGAGGATGTTTACTCCTTCAAGTCTGCAATTTATTTATTATAATTTAGACAACCGAATGTTTAAATCCTTCAATAATTAGAGGGCATGTATCCAGAGATAAAATGTTACCCATTTGTCCCCCTCTTTTCCCCAGATCCGGATTGTTTTGTCTCCTCCACTGGAAGCTAGGAGTGTTCCTGTAGGGTTCCATGCCGCGCACCAGACCCGGTCCTGGTGGCCGCTTAATGTCTGCAGTTCTTGTATTTTTGCCATTGAGAAATTAATCTACTGAAAACAAAATACAATGATTAAAGACTGAATGCTCATAAATTAATCACACGGGTCACTTTATCGTATTGACAGAGAGACAAAAACAAGAATACCGCTAAGTGGGGCATCCACCAGCGATATAAAATAAATATATATAACTTGCATTTACTGTAAGCATTAGAAACTTTTTGATGTTATGTGTTTAAAACTGCAAAGACCGAATCACTGAAATCGATCTGGCGTATGAACACTGTTGAGCATGTTGT
>CAJDSM010047946.1:0-10596 GCA_903981925.1 Ostrea lurida | reverse complement strand
GTAAAAAAAAAAACCCATTAACATCAACCGAGGCGCTTGCAGATGTTTGTCTGATTCATACAGATTGGTATTCCATATGACTTGATTAGAAGAGAAACAGTCTGTATGGACCTGATTATTAAATGGTGATTAACGCGGACAACATATATCATCAAAAATATGATTATTAAAACACCGTATCCTTGATGACTGCAACTCATCACGCATAAAACAGTGAGTACTATTCTATTTAACAACATCAAGACATACGAGTTTTGCATTTATCTCCGTAGCTTCCAACGTCACATCCGTTTAAACAAGTCCCGTCCACACTGTTACACGTTATCCCGTCAATACAGTTACCACAGGTCTCCTTACACAGCTCTCCGTAATACTGAGAATTGCAGGCTATGAATAAAAGACATGTGGAATGAAATGAGGCAATCCTCAACAACGCAATCTAAATACATGTATTTATAAAAAAGAAATTAAAAAAAAAACCATACGTAGTTCACAGTGATGTCCCTGGTATCCGGGTTTACATCCCTGGCAGGCTCCAGTCTCTATGTGACAGTATCAACAGTTTGTATCAGGACAAGGTACAGAACAGTCAGGTCCGTAGTAACCGGGTACAAGACAACCTTAGAAGAATTAGAAACATGTCTGATAAAACGCAATTAAGCCGTCAGAAGACAAGTACCAGCTAGTGAAGAAATTTATTTTTGATCTCAGGATATGTGAAATGAATACAAATAACGTCCTGTCACATATACCGTGTTTGACCTTAATAATTTAGAGACCATTCCAAGATTAAGAAAAACCACTATTCAGCAAATGTTTAGGGCAAAAATGTAATTCAAATCCTTTCTTAACAAGCCTGTTTTACCAACAACAGTCGAAGAACTACAAGAAAAGTAACGAATTACAAAAGTACTTCGTAAGTTAAGGACAGACGCTACCTTCCTCAATAATATATACCTTTTTGGCGACATTTCAAATACAATTTACTTAAACTCTATGTTGTTTGTACAAAAAATGGAGGTACCTTACCGGGCATAATTTAGAATAAACAGATTTTTTTTTTAAACCAGACTGTTACAAATTAAAATGCTGGTTTTTGTTCATCACTATTGGGACTCTCTCTCTCTCTCTCTCTCTCTCTCTCTCTCATCATGCTCTCTTCCTCTCTCTCTCCTCCTCTCTCTTCTTTCTCTCTATCTCTCTCTCATCTCTCTCTCTCTCTGTATGGTTCTTAACCTCCAGTGCTACATAGGTGTATATCTGTGAGAGTGATATAATAGTTAATGTAAAGATATTCAAGAAAGGGTAACACGTTACGTATCATAAAGCAATTTAAGAACAAATACCAAAATATATATTGCAGATAGATCGTGTACCCATTTGCTGGCTATGAAAACAATAGCAAGTTTAATGTCCCCAAAGAAAGTTGCCGCCGAAGGAGATAGCGAACCTGTGTTACCAGTAAAGATAGATTTTATCACAATAAATTTAAATCTAAAAAGACAGTTTTTCATTGTAAACTACCAATAATTAGAGTTATCAGACTTTGACTTAACACATTTTATATCACTAGAGATAAAACGCGAGAAAGCATAGCAACTGGTATATAGTTTCCAGATTATTTCCTAAGGACAAATAGTTCACCAATTAAATCATAAGTAGTCTTTTCCAAAAGAAGTGGCAAATCCATTCACCAAACAATGATAGAGTAAAAGAAGCTGAGGTCCTTCACGCGCGATGCAATGCGGGCTGTAGTTGCACTGTCTAATGCTGTTGTGATTCTTAAAACAAACACTAGTAAGATTGTAATAGTTCTGCATTGATTTTAAAACATCCTCCATACATCCTCATCAAAAATTAATAGTTTACACACACCCCTCTGTACTTGAGTTCGAGTTTCCTCTACTGTTTCGGTTGTGCCACACCATCAAATATCATTGTTACATCAGTTTTGAGAATCACAACATATATCTCTACGTCTAGTGCTCTGTTTACAGACACATTTATTTGGTTATAGAGTAATCTATAGCATTTTGTATTTGGAAAGAGGTATCAAATTCTTCATTCTCCATTGATTTTAGAATTTAATGAAATAATCCATAACATAGATCGCATAGAGGCACGTGTATTAAGACGCAAACATAAAATCGCTTATTATTCTAATTACAGAAACAGGGATATTCTAATATTATCATCAACCCATCTGTATAACACTTGAGTCATGTTCTTTTATATCTTCATACTCGACGTTTTGCTATACATATTGGTTAGGGTTGGCAGTCATACTTATATTCTATACCTTTCATAATATTTACTCCAAATTGCTGGACAAGATATACCTTTGACTGCATTGTGGATGTGTATTGTGTATACTTAAATCATATGTGACGTCGGTAGCCAAACGGTTAGGTCGTCGTACTTTCGACAGAGAGTTTGTGAGTTTGAATTCTGGCCGTGGTAGAGCCGACGTTGTATCCTTGGTAAAGGCACTTTATACGAATTTCCTCACTCCACCCAAGTGTAAAATGGGTCCCTGGCTATAGACAGTGAAAATGCATTTTAAAGTGCTTTGAGCATTTAGGTGGATAAGGCGCTATATACATCCAATCATTATTATTTGAACCCAAGTGGCATGCATATAATTCGTATTTTGAAAACTGTAATTTGATCCAAATGTAAATAACACAAACAAAATGCTGAATAGTAAGATTGAAAAAAAAAATGATTGTCCCGGAATGCTGTTGAACGTCCCACTTGAGAAATTTTCACTCATATGTAAATGCCTTGCGCTTGCGGGCTTTTAAAAAAGGGAGAATTGTAATTGAGCCACACCCACTATGATACGGGGCCTCGGTTTTTACGATCTAATTCGAAGGACCGCCCTATTTAGTCGTCTCATACGGCATGCAAGGGGTACTGCGGTTCTATGGGTTGCTCTACAATCACTAAATGCAAGTACACAATTTATCGTTCAAACTGTAGCATCCAGCACAGCGAATCATCTAAAAACAACTGCTTAATAATTTCAGAGAGAGCCAATTAAAGCTTCTTACGAACATACGATAATCATTTTATGAAAACATACTCCCTATGAAATAGCTTTGAAGAATATCGTTTAATTTGGACGCGGTACTGAATGCAGCTGAAAAGATACCGAGTCCTATAAAAAGATTTGTTATAGCATTGTTATAACAATTTCTTCAAATACATATTTCTAAAGAACGATTCATAAATTCGGGAATAAAAAAATCTTTAACATGTTCATATATTTTTTAAATTCGCCTCTGTATTAAACACGCATTAATATAGCATAAAAAATGAACGACTAACTATATGCTAATGAAATATTAAAACACCCAAACATACCATAAACTTCTAACTCACACAGCTCATTAAATGCGTATGCACTGTATCCACTAGGGTATATAACTCCTTGTTTTCTCTCGTTGTAGTAGATGACGTATCGTCCGTGACCAGGACATGTGACGTTAACGACGGCGGGTATGGTGTCTTTTGTGTAGTTTTCGTCGCGGAAGCATACTTTTCCTTCTGTGTTGTTGGTTGTATTTGATAAGTATAAAGAAAAGCCCAGAAATCTTGAAGTATAGCCATTACTTGCATCTGAGATATAAAACATATTCAATGTAGTATATAGACCTCATTAACATTTAGTTTTTTTTATTTGACCCCTGACCTTATACATGCGCATTCTGCATAGGGCAAAGCGAAGCGTACACCGTTGCGCCGATGCAATTCAGCACGACTATCCTGTTGTGCAGCTATAAATTTGCAAGACGCAACGACACTTAGCACGCCAAAAATACCATTATATAATATCCTATAGTTGTTAGTAGTAATCCTTTATATTTCTAATTGATGCATCGATTTTTAGTAGCGTACCCTTGTTCTAACAATACACATCTCCTTGTTTGCAAAACTGATATGTCGTCTCGCTGATAACATTGTTCTTTCAAACAGCATCTTTTTTACAATTTGAGATAACTTCATATCGCACTTCGATTGTAAAAAAAAAATACCCCCCCCCCCCTTATTTAAATCGCTCCTGTACGTGTTCTTCCGACATTTTCTTTAAAGAATATACGGCACACGTTTGCGATAGGCACACAATTACAAAGATAAATATCAGGTATAAACGTTACATGCCGCCTTTCTTGTACAATTCACACCAGTCATTTCACAACGGACACGACTAAAACAATGTTTCGGTTGTAACTTATGTTTAGCCGTTAAAATGGACTTACTATAATTAACAATAATCATACGCGGATTGTTTTAACGACACCAAGATAATAGTTATTACATTTTGTAAAGGCATCAAATACAAACACATTTAGTACAGGCAGACATATTCTGACTCAGCACATATATCAAAACCTGTGAGCGCAGAGTTAAATATCTCTCCAGTTTAATGGAGGATAAATTGGATGAATTTTATCAAATTTGCAGTTTCCAACATAAGTAGTCACGGTATGGGTCTAGTTCTGTTTTATCATGCGGTTTAAAAAGAAATGTTTGAATTGAATGTAAATCCCAGGTACTTCATAGTTAAAATAAAATAAGTGTAAAATTGTTTCATGTATTAATCATTTTGGTAATATCTAAAGTGAAATAAATTGCTACATGTAAGTAATACCCCATGCAAAATTGTCTGTCCTGTAATAAATGGTAATGTGATGTATACTGAGGATGTCCTCTAGGTCCACTCTCCATGTGGCTGTACATTGACCACCAGCCGATACAACACACTGTCCTCCCAAGCCACGAAGGTCAGATTTACGTCCATCTACAGCATTACTTGCATCAAATCTGTCTTCGCCTGGTATGTATGGATGAAGTTGCCATGCTGTTTTGTTGACGGCAATGTTGTCTGCACAAAATGAAATAAATAAGTGATGATTAAACATGAAAAGGCACACATATAATAAACAGCAATATGATTTCCTCATCGACACTTTACAGTAAAACACGTTTTCAAATAACGTTTTTATAGTAAACCCAACATTACAGAGAGATTTCATCTCCCGTGCTTTCAAAATATAAAACAAAAATATTATAAGTCGACGGGAATAGATTTATCAATATTTTTCGCCAATCAAAGCGATCGTTGAAAATGCTTGGATTTTTTTTCGTTATGAATACAAACATTTAAAATCTTATGTAAGCATGTAAGTACATAAAAAATGACTTCCAAAATACACACTGATAAACAATATTTTAAGAAGTTGTTTTGAGTACGTATTATTCATGTTATCATTCTTCCAAAACCTTCAAAACATCTTGGTAGGGGTCTGGTAAAACATCATCACAACGCATATTCATATACATGTAACTGATTGTGCGATTATATCAATGTAGTTTTGTTAGGTTGTATACATATTTCAATTTTTATGCCCCTGCCACAAATTGGTCGGACGTATAATTTTACACTGACCATTCACATGCACATTTTAAGGCCTGGACACACCACCCGAATTTGGCTGGAGCATTCCTTCAACAGAGCCGAATTTAGACAACGCTCGTCACCGCGCACAAATGGGGAAAATAGAGGACATGGGTGTTGTCTTAGCGGTACACCGCTGAATACGGCGTTGCTTTAGCGTTGGTTTAACGTAGCGAGCGTTGGTCTAGCAGAGACGCGAACGTTGATAGAGCGGCGTTCTGCGCATGCGTGCATTGGCTCGGCGGGGTTTTAAAGTTGGTTTAGCGGCATACCACTTTTGACATTGGAGGTAAATAGATCGCTTTGATAGAAGTTCTGATATTTTGATACTTTGTTCGATAATGAAAACTGTAGATTGCAATGTTCCCGTGTGACCACAATAAAGTGATTCCTCATGCATAGAATGATATCAAAGGAGATATGTTTTAAATTTAAAGAGTTTATATAAATGTAATATGACATCAACAATGGATCGTAATACAAGTTTCTTTAATAATCTCTAATAACATTTCAAACAAACACAAGCACACTTTTTCCATTACATTTCTAATATCGGTGTCCAATCAACATTCGAGATCCTTTAATAATATAAAATAAAATTTAGAATAAAATTAATAAAGAGCAGACTAATTCCAAATGGGTTCCTGGATCCGCAGAACATTTAAGGTGGCCAATGGGAAATCGCGTGAAATGTGCGATCGAGAAACATAATTTTTTTTAGAATTGATAAATCAATTTGGAATTTTATTGTGTGTTTCAAAACCATTGTTAAGCCGTTTTTCACACCACTGATTTGACTACGGACTATTTCGTTTACCTGATCAAGACTATGGGCTCACGGCGGATGTGACCGCAACGGGATGCTTACTCCTCCTAGGCACCTGATCCCACCTCTGGTGTGTCCAGGGGTCCGTGATTGCCCAACTCTTGTTTTTGTATTATATTTAGGACTTACGAGATTGATCACTGTTCGTTACTTTGCCTTTACATTGATAATTGATAAAATTATGATGGACTGAAAATACATATTCAAGACGATTATATTTCATATTTAGATTGAACACGTGATTCGGCATCACGTGGTTTTTGGAAACTGACCACCGGTATTATGGTATCAACAAATTTCAATATTGCAAGGACATAATGCGAGTGAAATCTTTACTTCGATTCATGAATGTTTTTATAAACCTCTGTAGTTTATGAATTACGTTGCACAAATTTACAGATTTTTTACTTATAATTTTCAAATAATATATTGTAGCGTATGTTAAATTTCTTACCAGTCATTGCACCTTGATTTTAAATAGGCAATTTATGTCTAAGATTTCATCAGGATTACAACGTTTTTCAAACAGCTTAATATTTATACAAAAGTCGAAGTTAACTTGTGTCAAACGTAATCATAATCCAAAAAACATATACAAAATCGATGTAGGGCAACACGGACCTCCGACAAAAGCGAAAGGAATCAGTGCCATGGAGGAGTAGCATCCTCTGCTGACCGGTTCGCGTTAAAACAACACATTGTAATGTATCTAGAGCATGCCCTTGTTATGAATCGATATGCATGGCCCACCCATGGTCCACACATCCCCCTTATCATAAATAAGACATTGATCAATGTTTTTCGTACGGGGAGAATATATCATGACATTTAGTGAATTCATAAGGTGTCATTTGTGATCAAATTGAGAGTCTTTTAAATATTTCCAATCATATTTGCATTTACATGTAAATTATTTTTTGTTGACAAAACAAATGATCCGCACCTTTAGATAATGAAATGCGTCAAACTAGATCATGATGACGTCATAATAACAAGTGCATCGCGATCAATGTTTTGTTTATATCTGAAATAGTCTCGTTAAACCAGACACTCGGTTGTCTACGCAAATCTCGACGAACAGAGAGTCTGGTAAAGACCCGATATAACTGTTACCGCTAGCGAGCGCTAATTCAGTTTCGGTTTGAATCCCCCCACCCCCACAAAACAGCCAATTCCGAAAGATTTGATGTTAATTAATTAATACTTCATAGTGATACTAAAGGAAAAATACTAGTACAACAGAAAAACGCGATCGCTGTCAACTGGAAATCATACTTTCACTTAGCCCTCCAAAGTAATTTTGGTAAAATTAAATACGCAAACGGTTTTATTATGTCCCTTGGGTAAAACAGCTAATAAATCCTTTCCTCTTCTATCATTTATATTTCTTAACACTCTACTTGTAATCCTCACAATTAAACGTCACTTTCAATCTATTACAGCTTTCTTCGATATCGTTATTTCGATTGTGGCCTGATCAGCCAATCAACTCACATACCAGATTCTGGTAAGCCTCGTTTTGACGTTACAAACGTTTTTGTGTATCTTTACCAGACTCTCGGTTACGGAGATTTACGGAGATAGCCGAGCGTCTGGTTCACGAGACTATATCTGAAGGCGGCAGGCTACACTCACGATCAACAAAGCCGTTTAATGAAGTTTCTGTGTAGTACTAAAACTTCCGTGCATTAAATAAACATTAATTATTCTAAATTACGGGATATTGCAAGTGTTCCGATATTTTGTTGTTTGTGTGATGTCATAATACACATTCCTGAGTAGATATTAGGACACGCCACCTTACTTCAGCCTTAACTGTGCTGCGTCATTTCTCTCCGTAAATTTAGCCAAATTCTGGTCCCGCTCCGACACCTCAAACCGACGCCAAACTAGATTTCATCAGGGCAATGGATCGCTGCTTCAACGCCCAACACCGTTCCAGCAATCCCGAGTCCGTTTGCAAAATGCTTACAACTGCTCAATCAAAGTCAGTGCAACGTTTTATCACCGTCCGGGAAAAGCTGGCTTAAGAAGCGGTGATCCAGCGTTCAAGATGTCAGCGTCGGCCTAGCGGATCCAAGCGTCCAAGAACTTGCGTCTAGCGGTGTCAAACGTTGACTGGGCGTTATTAAAGCGGTGAACAGGGCCTTAATCAGGAGGGATGCACTGGGTGTCTGTGTACCACCCTTTTAAAACGAAAATGCTAAAATCTTCGTCCCCTGGACCCCTACTAGGCCCCTCCATGGACTCCCTAGTGGCCTAAAGTGGCCCACAGTCACAATGAAAATGCTAAAACCTCTCTGCATCGGGACTTCGCCCCCTGGACCTCCTACCAGGTAGCGTCCTGGACGCGCTTGGGGCGTCAAGACCCAAAGAAAATGCTAAAATATCACAGTTTCCGAGGGCTTCGCCCCCAGAACCCCTACCAGGGCTACCCTTGGACAAACTGGGGGCCTAAAACGGTCTCCAGGCCCTTTACCTTGGGTCTTGTGTACCCCAATGGAAATTCCTGGTTACAGCCCTGCTAAACTTTGCCGAAGCGGAACATTGCCCGCTCCTCACCGCTCGCATATTTTGAGCAGCTCAAAAGTCTGGGAGCGGTAGGAGGGACCATCAGCGGTGACAGTGCGTATACGGTGTTGTTTTAGTGGGGGCCAACGTCTGTTAAACGGTGGTGAACGGTAACGAGCAGGATTTTTTTTCACCGCTACAGGAACGCTCCAACAAAGTTCGAGTGGTGTAATCGGGCCTTTAAAATGAACGGACAGTTTCCAAAGCAGTTAATTATACATACATAGTGCTTTTCTAATTCTTTACCGGAGCTGTTCTACAAAAGAACAGCTATAGAGCTGTTCTATGACCGCTCGACTCCTGTATTAAGTCAACTTAGAACAGCTCTATGACTACTTTATGATCGCTTTATGAATGTCCTAAGTCAACTTAGAACAGTTCTCATAACTGCTTCCCACGACCAGTTGGGCGAGAGGTTAAAAGTTGTAACATATGTAGGACATGTAAGACAGTACGAATGTTCTTGGTTTAAGTTATATTCAGGCACGTTATGTTTGTCGACCTTTAAACTGCAATGTATATTCCTACTCACCTCACTCATATGAAAAGCAATTCCCGCCTCATTTTTAGATCCCATGGGGTTTTCTGTACCTTCACGGTCACTCAGAAGTACATGAAACTACTGTATGATATAAACTTCATTCATTCCATTGGGCACGAATTGTGTTCCTTTATTAGCTGACCTACTTTTATATTATCATGAGGTAGAATAAAGGACAACACAGAGTCTTCCATGTCTGCTTCGTACTTGGATATTTTATTGAACATTGACATTAACGGCAAACTAACTACTCAATTTTATGACAAACGGGACGATTTCAGCTTCTCCATCGTCAACTTCCCATATTTGTGTAGCAATATTCCATCATCACCTGCATATGGTGTGTGTGTCTCTCAACTTATTCGATACGCGAGAGCTTGTTTTGCGTATGTTCAGTTTTTGAATCGAGGCAAGCTACTTACAGAGAAATTGTTGCAGGGGTTTCAACAGTCACATTGATTTTCAATCAATAACAAATTAAGTAATTACTCGAATCAAATCCCGTGTGACGTCTTTCACACCGATTGTTGGGCTGTTTCTGCACATTTGATTTTGACGACATATTATTCTGTTTACCTGATCACGATATAAAGATTCATTACGGAACAAAGGATGCTCACTAGTAAGCACTTTATCATACGTCTGGCATTTACAGGGATCTGTGTTTGATATACTTAATATATTTTTGTACGAGTTTCATCACTGGTCGTTATCGTCAATTTTTCATATAATTCTAAAAATCTTAAACCTGTTGACACGGTAGTTAAACGTGATACCTTAAAATATTATGCAAATGGAATTCATCTATGTGCATAAAGTCATACAAACTGCATTTAATTGAGACTGAAATAAGTCGATGAGTCATGGGGTATTAAGGGGGAGAATGTATCGCACAGATGAGCACGGGATGGATATTTAACAACGTTGGCAGGTAGTTCTGGTTTAGAGTGGGGAAAAAAATCTTCAAAATAAAAGAAAGTCAGCAAAAATCTATAATAAATGTAAAATATAGTAAGGTACTATACCATAAGCTGTGGACTTTTAGAACACCAATAATATCAAACCGATTAACAGCATGGTGGCGAAATATTAAGATCAAATCACGGAAGTAAAAATATACTTTCTCAACAATAACCTTAGCAGTTTGTTTGATTCGGATGAATGGCCAAGGGGATACAAAAAGGCGAAGTTAACATT